>JAGSMP010001839.1:0-37148 GCA_029286625.1 Parnassius orleans | reverse complement strand
TCTATATCTATAAATATTAAATTCAAGAATGTGTGTACATTCCTTCTGGAATTTAAGCAAGCGTCTTCCTATTAACAACTACCAAAAAAACTGTGGTTGCTGACTGTCTACTACATGGCAACTATAGCAAGTATCCTCCTTTGAGGAAATCTGAGGAAGGTCTATGTTCAGCAATGGGCTTTTGATAGGATGTAACGGTTGTGGATATAGTTACTCTGACAGACACTTTTAACATAGATTTGAAGACTCGACTTCAAACACAAGTTTGTCCCGGTACTCAGTGACGTTTTCCCGAGAAATATTTGCACGACCGGTATATAAGGCATCACCAGTGCTGTCGTCTGCATAGCAATGAATGTTACCAGTTTGCAACATATCAGTGATATGCAGGAGAAACAGCGTTGGCGATAGCACGCAGCCTTGTGGAACACCAGCGTTGATAGGCTTGTAATCAGAGCATGCACCGTCTACTACGACCTTGATGATCCGATCAGCAATAGTCGGCGGTGTGTTCCCCGTCATTCAGAGTCGATTTGGACGCAAAGAGAGCCTAACAGATCGGCTTTCTCCTTTGCGGCATGGGCCAGTGAGTCGTCCTCTGTGCAGAGATGGTAGAGATGGCTGACAGAAGTTCCCTAGACAGCCTTGGCGAGAGACCAGAATGCACGGGTTCCCGAAGGAAGGTGAAATAGCTTCTCGCCAATTCTGCCGATGTGTTTAGACATTGCCTTGGCAATGACTCTTTGAAGGACCTGGAGACGGAATTATACTTTTTTAAGAGCGCTGGTGTTTGCATCCCGAGACTTTGATGCGTCAGCCCAGGCCCGGTAGTACTCCTGCTTATAGCGTTATGCTATTTTACAGGAGCGATCAAACCATGGCTGGATCTGCCTCCGATGGGCACCACAGAGGATGGAATAAAAGTTCCATACCCTGAAGTACCACATCAGAAACAGAATCAGCAACAACGCTGGGAACTTCCGGCTAGAAGCAAACCCGCCCCAAGGGTAGGATGCAAAAAGACCGCATCCTATCCCAATCGGCCGACCTATAGTGCCAAACACAGCGGTAGCCTGCAGAATGCTACCGCAACGTTAGTGTGAGTGGCACCACACTCCGGACAAGACAATGGTCCGACGAGCCTAAAGAGCATCGACGGAAATCTGATATCCGTCCGAATGAGAGGTCAGCAGAAGGTCCAACAGGAAGGTTCATGATCTTCCACATCTGGAATCCGCGTAGGCGAAGTAACCAGCTGTGTAAGACCACATGCCAAAGCAAAGTCATAAACAGATCTCCCGCATGATCGGTTGAACGTGAAACAAGCCATTCGGTGTGGTGGGCGTTAAAATCGCAAAGGATCACGATCTCTGCGGATGGGATCTGCTGTAACAAGGAATCTGTAGCCATTTGGACGTGGTCGATGAGTCGGTCTGTTTCGGCATTACCGCTATGGGACCTATAGAGGCACCTGTAGACGGGGATGGTCGTCGCTGTCTACGCGCAGCCATAGAATGGACAGGTCCGTACCTTCAAGACTGAGCGCGTGAAAACAGATGTCCTCCTGACGTATACGGTTCTCCAGCCGGGGCACAAACGAGTGTTCTAATTTGTACCCCGGGTGAGAGATAGAAGCATCAGCCGGAGAGGACATCTGAGTCTCGGTTAAAGAGCAAGGCTGGTCCGTTTTAGATGGAAGGACAGCGTTAAGGTTGGAATGAAGTCCCTGATGATGCAAAAATTCACGGATAGCGTGTCAGTCGCCTTGGTTTTATTACTCCGCTTGCCCCGAGCAGTATTAGTCGCGAGCGGAATTTTGCCCCCCAGAATACGTGGCAGCCTGAGCACCCACGCTCAGTAGTGGAGTAGCCACGGATGCTCAGCGAGGGATTCTCCAGGGTTGCTGGTGCCTCCTGGGGTAGTCTTTCGTTTAATTCCGCTACCATGTTGATGGGCGGGGAATTAGCCTGGCCACCTGCACTCACCGCGAAATGCAGAGGTAAACCCTACTTCACGCTGGTATTCTAGCGATCAGCCACCGCAGAGCCTACTCACCTGAAGATGTCTCGTGTTGAGGCAAAACACGTGTCGTATTATCGACGGTGATGCGTCTTTCTTAGTGTAGTGGTGCTGGGATTAGTGGTGATGGGGATAGTGCATGCTATTGAGGAGGGCGAGGTGCTCTTCAAAGTAGGTAAGACAAATTATTTTATTTTATTACGTGGATCTTAGCAAATTAATTTTAAGATCTTACGCCCGATTCTATTAATTTTGTAAATCTTTAAGGTAAACACACTTTATCCGAGCCCAACGCATCGAACGATTCGAAGTCAAGGAGGCCCGCACACATCCGCAGCGAAAGTATAAATCGCAACGAAAGAATCGACCGCCAAAACAATCGTTTCATTTCATTGAAACTTGTCGCACTGTAATTACATGTGAATTGTGATGGACCTTGAGGAGGTTTTATTGTCATAGCTCTATTAATGAAAGATGAAGAAAGTACTAATTCAATTAAGTTACAATCACTAATTTAAAGAAAAATTAAGAATTAATACTCGCCAGTTGCTCTGTTTCACGTAACTGTCAGAATGCGAGCGCATTGGTCAATTCGATTCGACCACATCGCCCGCGCCGAATCTGATGACGACATCCCAATTCGTCTAGGATTCCTGGGGTTCTTCAAGATTCAGACGATTCAACGCAGACAGATGTGCGAGGTCTCATATGATTTCATATAAAGAATTTAAAATTCGTTTTATTCAGCGCGTTCGTTCGCTCGTATAGTGTGCGTTTATTTGTTAAGTCAACAGTACACGCTTTTAGACATTAAGGACACAAATTCTAGCATAGAAAAGACAATATCGTTCCTAGCAACGCAAAATGAAGAACTCAAAAAAAACTGGAACATCTCGAAAGCCAAAACAAAAAGGATAAACAACAAATTGCTATTTTAGAGCAAACATTGATGATATGCGCGCGTAAGAACAACTTTGAGATTAAGAACATACCCAAAACAACCGAAGTAACGAGTGGAAACTTGATAGAAATGGTAATGACGTTGTCAAAACAGTCGGATGCAAGCTTAATAAAGGACATATCATGGACATCTTTCGAGTAAAAGGAAAAAGGGTGAAGGGTGACCGCTCATAGTTGAGACTTCGTCCTCAATCGTGAAGACAGAACTCTTGGCTATGTGTAAGGCCTTCAATAGAAAAAAATAAAAAAGCTCTGTGCCAAACATCTTGGCTTGAAGAGGAAGATACGCCTATTTTCGTGTCGGAGCAGCTAACCGCCAACAGGGCTTGTCAGTATTTTTAGCACGGGAAATTGCCGAAATACCTCAAGTATTGTTGGACTGCGTATGGCTGAGTGTACTGCGAGAGCATGACACGTCCCCGTAATAACGGTTAAAAGTGAAGCCCAAATTGCTTGATGCAGAAAACATGACTATACATTGAGCCTTATACGGTATATTAGACATTTTCTTTATATTAGTAATATTCCATTATTTGCTTTAACTAAGTTATTTTGGTTTATGTTCGGGCAAAGCCCTATGAAGGTATACACAAATACATAATACACAACACAAACACACACACACACAATGCACATACAATATTTTTGTATTTTTCTTACCAAATTATAAATAAAAAGAAATCGTAATATTAATAAAACTAAATCAATTCCTTATGGTACGTAAATGAGCCTTATATACGAAAACAAAATGGATAGTTCTCTCATTAATCTGGGAGTAATAGATACAATTCAAGATGCACAGTCAAAAGTAAAATCAATTCATACTGAAAATATTGCATTACGTATATAACACTGACTTCACTATAATCGCACAAAATATCCGAAGAATATTTTAAAATTTTGACGACTTTACATTTTCTATCGAACTTTAACTTGTTTAACTGATGACTTGTTGGTATTGTGAATGTAGACTTGACGGTAATGAGGCAATACCGCAGTTGAATAATTATACCTTTCTCTCGACTATAAATCATATTAATCAGTGTGATGGTGTAGTCTTTATGTAAAAACACACTTGAAAGCAATATAAAAGAAATTAAGTTAATAAATACATGCGTGCAAGTTGTATTACCCAGCTATACAATTCTTTGCATTTATCGGTCGCCTTCAATTAGTAATGCTGAACATTTTATAAACTCATTGAGCAGACATTTAGACACTATAAAAGGACATAAAATATTGTTATTACCGGTGATATTAATATTAATATTATCAATAAACCCATTGAACAATCACACGAACGTACAATTAGACATATACCTCAATATGTTAGTAATGCATGGCATACTTCCAGGCCACGTCTTGCCTACAAGGAAAAACAACTGCTTGTACCATTTTATGCTGAAAATAGATATTAATAATATACACTTGGCGTCCATTATAGTCTTTGACATCACTATAACTGATCATCAGATGATATTCTTAAAGTTGACAAATACCGATACCCAAATGTAAATCAAAATAAAAATAACATTGAAAATAACAAAATATTAAATATAAGACAATTACAAATTATGAAAATGCACTATTAAGCTTAAAAAGAAAGTTATCTAGCTAATTTAGTATTATATGAGAACCCACAGAATTAACTAACACCCTTATTAAAAAGTTGCAGCAATGTTTAATGGATAACACTTTCTCAAAACGTATTTCTAAGGATCGATTAATTAAACCACGGATTACACCAGGTATTTTAAGGTGCATTCGAAATAGAAGTGACATGCAATGAAAATGTGCTGACCCATATAATGATATTTAAAATAATCTTAAAAAGATACCGTAATGTTTTAATAATATAACTAAAATCTAAGATTCAATATGATAAAGAACTCTTGATCAAACATAGAAAAAACCCCAGGACTTTATGGCATACAATAAATACCATAACAAGCGGTAACAAAAGAAAAGCAAATAGTCTGGAGTTGCTAGACATACACGCTTCCCCGCAGTTGTCTGTTGATCATGTATGCGATTTCTTCACTAATGTTGGCAAAACCCTAGCTGAGGATATTCTAACAAACACTTATACACAACAAGTTGGTGCTAGCAATGTTTCTTTTAAATCACCTGTCGCGTCCATGTTTTTTCAGGAAACCGACCCTGAAGAGGTTCACAAAATTCTGATGATCCTAAAATCTGAGAGCGCTCCAGGCTGGGATTATGTATCTATTCAGTTTTTAAAACAAGCGAATGAGCAAGTAGTACCCATTATTTCGCACCTTGCTAAACTTTGTTTTAAACATGGTGTCTTCCCAGCTGCGTTCAAAAAGGCAATAATAACGCCGTGTAAGAATGGTGACAATGAAGATGTATCCAGCTTTAGACCAATTTCAGTTTTAACCACCATTTAAAAATTAGAGAAATTAATCAACAAGAGACTTGTAAATTATTTAAATAAAATTGATTTTCTTTCAAAATCGGAATACGGCTGTCGTCAAAATCTTTCAACTGTAGATGCAGTCACTGCATTAACGGTCTATATAACAATAATTGACAGCGGAAAGAAATGTATTGCTGTGTTTTGGGATTTAAAAAGCATTTGATACTGTCTCTGTCCCCATTCTTATACAAAGGCTGGAGAGGCATAAGAGGAGTGACACTTGCGCTATTATTAGACTACCTGAATGAGCGCAAACAATGCGTGAAAATAGGCCAATACATTAGTAACCAATGTGATGTGACGTATGGAGTCCCACAGGAAGTGTCCTTGGGCAGACTCTGTTCTTGACTTATATCAGCCTCCTGAATTATGAGTATCAACGCGGGACAAGTTTTTCCTATGCAGACGACACTGCCATTGTCTTCACTGGCAACACGTGGGATTCCGTACGCCATTACAGAGGAGGAGGGGCTAGTCAGGTAGGTAACTGGTTAAAATCTAACTTTTAACATTGAATACGGACAAAACAAACTACATAGCATTCACAAAGTATAACTCAACGCAACCTGAATATAATTTCAAAATTCAAATTCATGATTGTAACAACCTTCAAATAAATTGTTCTTGCAAAGCTATTACCAGTTAACAACACAAAGTATTTGGGAGTTGTAGAAGGACCAGAGGCTATCCTGGCATTCCATCTAGAACTAATGATGGAAAAAGTAAAAACTCATAATATGGGTATTTGAAAGCACATGCTACTGACAAGAAACTATTAAAACTAATATATGTTTCATTGTCAGTCACTATTAGCCTACTGTATCCCAGTCTGGGGTGGTGCCAGTAAGACAAAGTTTTCGATTTAGAAAGAGCATAGTACTGCAAAGTAATGAGCTAATTTATTGGTATCCCACCGAAACCCATACAAAATAAGTGATTTTCTACAGTTAGGCAATTGAATATATTAAATTTAATTCTAAACGTCACAAAACGCTTCCATATGCTCCGTCCATAATATCTAGAAGACGAAAGCACAATGTAGCTACCATTGCTACAGTCAAGTCAAGTTATGCTAGGAGGCAGTTTATAACTCGATCTGCTTATTTATATAATAAAGTTAATAAAGTTTTAAACTTTGTCCTATGGAGTAACTACAATTACAAAATGACTTTGACAGCACTATTAAAACTTGGAGTTATGATAAACTG
Organism: Parnassius orleans; assembly: GCA_029286625.1. Taxonomy (NCBI): domain Eukaryota; kingdom Metazoa; phylum Arthropoda; class Insecta; order Lepidoptera; family Papilionidae; genus Parnassius; species Parnassius orleans. The sequence continues at coordinate 30,521 of JAGSMP010001839.1, read as the reverse complement.
AGTCTTTTTTGCAGAACCGAAACTAAAACATTCTTGGATTATAACACACAAGAGAAGCTTGATTAAAAAGAATATTGTATTTGATAAAATAGGAATGATAAAACTCACTAAACTTAATTCTATGGGCCTTAATCTTACTGAAATTGTATTGATAACACAAAACAGAAACAGCAGAAACTTTTTATTCAATATAGATTATAAATAATACTTTTTAAAGTCACTATTTTGTTTAATTACCACTGGTTCGAAAAACCTCTGTCCTGGGAAGAACCAAGAAACCCAGGGACTTTTTTAAATAACAGCTTACAATCATTTATGTTACACAATTAACCACACAAAACAAATTAGAAATAGCTTGGTAGCGAACACCTTATTCCCAGGGGTTATTATCATCCATAAATTTTAATATTATAATAACCCTTTTATATAAAACTATGTTTAATAAAGCTTTTGAATTTTGAGCAGGTCGAATTTTGTATATTTTCTGGATTTTGTAAAAGCGTATACATCGCCCCAAGAATGAATTACTGACTCGTGTATTCGAGTAACTGGTACTACTAGCTTGTGTTTGTTCCTAGTATTTACAGAATGAATTTCACTTATTTGTGTATAATAACTTTTATTTGTGTACGTACATTACATTTTCATAAATGTATTGAGAGGCTGTAATATATTAATTTCCTTAAATTTTGTCGGAGCGACTCTTTGGGTTTTAAATCGTAGCTTGCTCTTATGACCCTCTTCTGTAAAACAAATATAATTTCAGTGTCAGTCGCGTGTCTCCATAGCAAAATACCATACGATATTATGCTATGGAAATAGCTAAAATAAACAAGTTTAGCTGTTTCCACACTGGTAAGATTTCTAATCTTTTTTACAGCATATGCTGCAGAACTAAGTCTGCTTGCTTAACTTTGATATATGAGGGCTCCATTGAAGCTTCGCGTCTAGTGTTGTTCCAAGAAAATGGTGGTATCGACAAGACTCAGTTAAAATTATATTGGTATTTAATTGTCTGACATTTGGAGTCATGAACTTCATACATTTCATTTTAGTGCTATTTAAATGCAACATTAAAGAATTAACTAATTTAGATATAGCATTATTTACTTCGTCATATTTTAATAATTGTCGTTTTAATTTGAAAATTAATGAAGTGTCATCAGCAAATAATAATATATTATGGTTATCCCTACTATATGTAAGGTAAGTCATTAATATATACAAGAAACAGAAAGGGGCCGAGAATTGAGCCTTGAGGCACGCCCATTTGTACTATCGACCCGGAAGAGCTCATATTATTAATAACAACTTTTCGTTCTGTTACTTAAATATGAAACAATTAATTTAAGAGCATTACTTACACCGTAGTGTTGTAGTTTCCTGATTAATGTTTCATGGTGAACACAATCGAAGGCTTTGGATAGGTCACAGAATATACCCAAAGCATCATGTGAATTCTCCCATTGAAAATATATTTAATCAGCTCAACACCAGCATCAGTTGTCGAGCGACCCTTGAAACCGAATTGATTTTTATGTAGTAAATTATTAACATTTAAAAAATTAACATTTGATCAAGAATAATTTTTCAAAATTTTACTTGTGTTGGCAGTACAGAAATGGGTCTAAAATTGGCGGGGTCTAATTTACTACCTGATTTAAATAAAGGTATTACTTTACTATGCTTCATCAAATCAGAAACACCTTATTCGATACTAGTATTAAAAATAATAGCTAGTTGAGGCGCGATTATATCGATTATAGACGCAATAACTTTAACAGAAATCCCCACAGATCCGCAGTTTTCTTAATATCAATAGTTTAAAAAATTACAATATCTTTTGATGATATTTTATGAATTGTAAAATTCATTGTACACATTTTTTTGTTTAAGTAATGATTTTGCGACGGCAGGAGAAGAATTCAAAATTTAAAATATTTGGAGGCGAAGATACATGAAGCTTGAGCTATTCGTTTGTATAATATCCTTATTTTCATAAAACCAGCATCTATTAACTGGCATTACAAGATATCTTCATTTTAAATACATGTAATACTTAATATATATTTTTTTAACTTGGTCTAAATTTTCATACATGCCGTCAAATGTTGCCAAATGTCTGCGTAATGACATTATTCAATCATGGCGGTTCTAAGTTCAGAGTTTAATGATCCGTAAAATGAGATTATGCGGGTTATCTTACTCTTGATTTTAATGAACATCATAGACTTTTTCATATTAAAAAGAAAAACGTGCACTTTCTCTGATTCTAAGGCTCATATTTTTTTTTTCATGGAATTGATAAGAATCTATACATATTATCGATTTAATATGTTTTATCGTAATTACTAGCTGGTACCCAGCGCGTGGCTGCCGCAAAAAATATTGTTTAAATATCGTTTTAAATTTAGAAGAGTTATATTGTTCAATTAAGAATGATAATACATTCATTGAAGTTATCGGTACGATACGCGTGCCACCTTCTGTAAGTTAATTGTACTGTGTCTCTAACCTGTGCGCAAGTGCAAGCAATGACTTGACAAAGTTTTACCGCAAACTAATGAACGGTATGTCAGCGCATAAAACACGAACAAAGAAACATGATTTGTGCGCAGGGGCGATGAGAGTGGAGTGACGGGTGTGAACTCAACCGACACGTCCGGAGTCTACAAAGCCAAAGTGCAGAATCTGATATCGCACTATCCTCCTACCGTGGTGACAAGGGTCGTGCAGAAATTAGTTTTTCATTTCGTATGGGACTTGAACAGCGTTTAAATAAGGTACTAAACCTGTTAAAAATATAAAAAATAATATTGTTTAACATGTTTAATCAATTTATGAAAGTTTCAACTGATGTGTTAAAAGTGTTTAATTTTGTGCCTAGAATAACGAAATACTAATAAATTTGTATAAGAAAATTAAAATTGAACTAAAGTGTATTAATGCTGCTTAAAGGTTTTAATTTGTAAATTCAACTATTGTATTAGTTAAGATATTCATGTTTATTGATAAAGATTGTTGTTTTAAATATGTATAATAGATATTTAAAATTTAGGACTTTAAAAATGTCTTGTTGAATTAGTGTATTTAGTTAAATAACCTATGTCTTTATGTGATAGCGATGTAGTGTATATTATAATGATAAGACTTTTGTATGTGTTTTTCAAGGGAAATCGTGTAATAATATGCTTTTGAGAAATAAATATATGGGTTTAAATGTGGGAATGCGATAGTGAAAATCAGTGTTAGATTATGTCGAAATAGCGCGCGGCATGCGGTTCTCTTTCGCGTATAGCTATCTTAATAGGATAGAAAACTGGTATTTTGGAAATTCGTCTCCTAAGTGTGTGTTGTTTGTGGATTAGCAGTGGTCCCAAGCAACCGCCGGTACGACATACTCCGCCGATCGTTGAGTCCGCATACCCGTGAGGTGTCGAGGTCACCGGCTCTTAGGCAGATTCTGGCACTCAAGCGTTCCATGCCTTGTGTATCAGTCGCATGCGCGAGTGCTCCCAAGCACTTCCCAACCCTTTCATAAAGAAAGGGTAGGCAGTGCCAGTGTTGCGACCACTTTTACTCACTCCCACCTGTTCCGAACGTCGCGCGTCGCTTGCTGCTACTCAGCCACGTTAGGTAGGGTCATACAGGACACACTCACAACAACCAAAACAGTAGTAACTATAATGACCGGCAGGGGGGGAGCCCCCCCCCGCGTTATAAAACCCCAGATCGTCCGGGGATATTGATAGTTAATGGTTAGGGATCTTGCGAATCCGGAACGATCAAGGACTGTGAGCTCGCTTCCAGATACCAAAAATAACTGGAAGCCTTCATCGCCGCCAAAGGAACCCGCACCGAGCGCCGCGCTGCGCCACTGCCTGAGTGCACGAGCGAACGCAAACCGTCGCTCTTACCGCAGCGGGCGAAGAAATCGGCCAGGAGGCACACGCCACCAGAAACCGAAGCGTCTATATATGTATGAGAAAAGACAATGCGTCGTGTCTTCTGACTCATCATTACCATCATCTTCGGACGAAGAAGATCAACTTCTTGCGGTAACAATTAGAAGTTATAAATCTCCGCCGAAATCACCATCTCCGAGGAAACCAACTCCTCCTAACTCACCGGAACGACGTAGCAACGCGGCCGTGAATGAGCAAGCTGGAGAGGAATCATATGGCTGGGATAGCACCACGTATGCTACCCTAGGCTCCTCGGACGAACAACCCATACAAAACCCGTCTGGATTACCACTGGATGATGGCCAACGACCATCAACTAGCTACGCACAACTGGCAGCAGCCCCAGCAGTACCAAGGAAGGTGGCTAGCGCCCAAACCAACTGAGGAAGCCGAGGAAGGCAGATATCCTCCTATAGTCGCAGAATGCCTCCCAAACTGGACGAAGCACTTGAGGTGCTCAACAGGAAGTTAGACACCCTCCGAACGCTCGTCCGTTCGGGAAGGTGCTTTCCTTCCAGAGCCCGGAAGAATTTGGCCATACAAAATACCTGATGGAGATAACTAAAGACATACCAGCCATGTCCTGGTACTGTTACACCCCGAAGAGGAGAAACGACAACAGTGGGCATTAGGGGCCTGCCAGTCGACACGGACACTAAGGCAATACGGGAGGCTATCCAGGCACTAGGATTCCCTATCCGCTACGTGAAGGCAATCCCCCCCCCCGTAGAGGCAGGCCGGGGTGCCTGTACTTCGCGCAACTGGACCACCTAAGCCAAGAAAGGCTCAAAGACTTATATAACATAAACGAGCTCCCATAAAGGAGTCGTGATAGCCTGGCGCGACGAGGGCCCAGCACAATGCCACCGCTGCCAGGCTTTTGGACACGCCTCCTATAACTGTTTCCGTCCAATTAAATGCGTCTGTTGCGCGGAGGAACATGCCGCAAGCCAGTGTCCGAGGGGTAAGGACGAAGCACCTACATGCACCAACTGTGCGAAAAATCATACCGCTAACGACCGCCGATGTCCGGTTTTGAGGAGGATTGCCTGCAAGGGGATAACACTTCCGGTCTGCTTCCGAAGCTCCGAAGCGGACCCTAGAGAGTCGCCGAGGACCATCGAGATCAACGAAGAGGGTGGGCAACCATAGAGGGAGGGGAGGCAACAGCCCACCCCCGCAACCTGCAACTACAACAACAACAACAACAAATGAAAGTTGTCGAAGTTGATACAAGAGCAACCACCGAGCGATTCTCCAGCCTCCTGCTAACGACATACTACAGAACGTCTAGTACCAAAAAGAAAAAGGGGGAGAAGAGCAAAACACAACAACCTCCTCAAACCGTTACCTCTACCCTACTCCAGCAGTCACGATAGCTCCAAGGCGCAGGTTACCGCTATGAATTGAAAATCACCGTAGGTAGAGCACCAGAAAGGGCTTCACTGAACATAGAGCCCGCTCTACGATTAGAGCGCGCTCTACTTTAAGAAGAGAGACCCAAGCCCAGCCGAGACCAGAGCCATATAAAACAACCAGAACACCATCAGCGAATGTGGAAAGTGCCGACGCCATACACAGATTGGTTGGCATAGCCATAGAAGTCGGCACACAGGTCCTGGCCGACATCCGAGCCGGGACCGACCCAATAACAGCCATAATGAGGGCATTGGCGCAGCTATTGGTCTGGATTACGGAGGCGAGTAACCTGCGCCTATTATACTGGAATCCAGACGGGATACAACATAAGATCCATGAACTCCGCACAGTCGCCCAGCAACAGGACATACAGGTGATATTGCTGGGAGAGACAAAATTAAATCCATCAACGCATCTTAAGCTGCCAAACTACCATATTTACAGAAGGGACGAGGTCAATCCTCAAGGGACCGCCTACAGAGGCACGGCGGTTCTAGTGAGGAGAGACATCGTCCACCAAGAACTGGACTTACCAACATATGTAACGATGCGCTCTATCGGCATAAAAATGGAGGCGGCGGGCGAGGAACTAAGGATCTACGCAGCATACCGCCCGCCAGGGACTCGATTTGCTCCTCAGACATCCGGACGGTAATGGAAGGCGTAGTACCTACCATCGTCGCGGGGACCTAAACGCGAACACCCGGCGGGGGTCCAGAGTGATCACCCGCCGGTTCATGAACTGTAAAGACGCTGAGAGAAACATGATGTTTTAGGTCCTGGGAACCAACGCACCTCTACGGACCCACGAAGAAATCGGATGTATTGGATATCGTGCTCTAGGAACGTCAACTGCCCAATAGTGGTAGAGGTGCTGTACGAACTGAACTCACAGCACCTCCCGATTCTAATCACCCTTGGCCTCAAGGCAGTGACTACGCTGCCCGGAGCTCTTAGAAGGAAGATTAATTGGAGGCTCTACCAGAAACACCTAATGGAGAGATCTCCAACCACACCCCAATTAATACAGCGGACGAAGTAGAGGCCACAACAAGAATTACAAAGACAATACAGGAGGCCCTACACGCGGCCTCTACGATCGTCCCAACCACAGGAAGGAGGAAGAGCTGCCACGAGATATGCTTGCAGCTCAAACGTAAAAGAGCACTAAGAAAGCTCTGAGCGCGTACTGCTGCCCCAGACTAAAACACAATTGAACACCTTAACGGATGAACTGTCGGTTGCAGTCCGGCCCACAGAGGAGAGGCCTGGGAGTAGCGCATATCAAAAGCAGAGGAGGAAGATGCGTCGCTCTACAAACTGAACCGACAGTTAACAAAACCAGATCCCTGTTTGCCCGCTGACCAACAACGCGGGCGAACGTTGTTACGAGGCCAAAGTAGAGCGGATATCCTAGCAGAGCACTTCGAGGAGCAATGCCGAACCCAGCAAAGTGAGTTCATGGAACTTCATACCGGAAGGAGAGCCGCGTACAGAGTTTCTGTCGACGCCCGCGCCACCGCTTGCAGGAGAGTGGATATCCCCGCCGTACTGCGGAGGACAGTAGCCCGCCTGCAACTAGGAAGGCGCCAGCACGACGGATAACCAACGCAGCACCGATAGCTGCCCAACAGAATAATTGTAGAGCTAGATCGACTTACAATGGTATACTGCGGATATCCCACTTCCCGGAGGACTGGAAAATCGGCAAAGTGATCATACTGCCAAAACCGGGAAGGACAGGCGTAGAGCAGCCAGTTATAGGCCGATCACGCTACCGCACTTAGCTAAACTGTGTGAAAGATTGCTGCAAGAAGCGTCCGCCCGTGCGTACAACTTCGAAGAGCACGGATTCAAGAGTGGCCACTCAACAGCAACGCAGCTGACCAGGGTGCTGCACTACCTCGGCCGAGTACAACCGCGGCCGCACATCGTTGGCGTCTTTCTCGACATAGAGAAGGCGTTCGATAGAGTGTGGCACTCTGGATTACTTTATAAACTAGAAGCACAAACAATCCCTCCTGCTTTGTTGCGGCTAGTGGCGTCATTCCTTAGAGATAGGAAGTTCTACGTCTGTGTAGAGGACGCCGAGTCTGCAGCGACCAAATAGAGCCGGTATGCCACAGGCAGCTGTCTATCACCAATCCTGTACGCGGCTTATACTAATGACATCCCCACCCTGGCAGACCACCTGCGCGAATGGGAAGACGATGTTGAACTGGCGCTATACGCGGACGATAGTGCCATTCACATCGCGTCTAGAAGAGCCACATAGCCACCGGGATGCAGCGCCTGCTGGACCTGCTACCACCATGGCTGGACGAGTGGAGGATGGCCGTCAATGTTATGCGACGACCGCTCTGCTCACTCGCCGCTTCAGGAACTTCCCACCACCTTTGATGCTCAGGGACCAGGAGATCAAGTACGAGAAGGCCGCAACCTACCTTAGATGCCGGATAGATCGGATGCTGCGCATGACCGCGCACATCGATATCGTCGTCCGCAACGCCAGATGTGCGCGGCAGCGCCCGTCCCGTCCTGGCATCCAAGCTACCGCTAAAACAAAGCTTAAACTACAAAATATACATACGATCTAGATTAATATACGCTGCGCCGGCCTGAGCGATCGTCGAAGCGGCGACTACAGGTCCAGCAGAATATTTCACTACGGACCATCGTCGGTGCAGGTCGCTACGTCCGGAATGACGTCATCGCGGCCAACTTGAAGATGGAGACAATCGAGGAATTTGTGACCCGATTAGCGCACGGCATGTTTGACCGCGCTGACAACGGGCCACACGAACATCTACATAATTTCGCACCTCTACATGCTCGGCCACCGGACGGGCGACCTCTACGAAGAGAACTCCTCTCTATAGCAATTAGAGAGTCGAGTAATAACCCGCAATGCCGCAGACAGGCCAACTTAGACGCCCATAGGCCAACTTAGCCGCCTGTAGGCCGACTTAGCCGCCTGAATAGGCCAACTTAGCCGCCCGTATAGGCCGACTTAGCCGCCTATGTAGGCCATACTAGATGACCTTTATAATTTAAAAAAAAAAATTATACCAACAAAAGTGACCGGAATCAACCCCGACCAACAAAATATACTAACAACGCCATAACTTCTCCACGACTGGTGCAGTGATGCACCGCGAGGAGATTCCGTAAAGGAGATGCCTGAGGCCCGAGACCTGCTGTGTGCAAGCACATATATGCAGACGACAACGTGACTTGAAATTGTTCGGGACCAGCTTCCAGTTTAAATCAAGAAAGAAAACGATAGGAAAAGTGATAGAAAAGTAATACGTATGTGGTCTTTGGTACCAAAGTTTTCGGAAAGCGGCTTGTTCTGGAGACTAGAAATCGTCAAAACTACTTAATTAGAAAATATACTCAATAACCTCAATTTTATAGACCTTGTCACCACGCTGCTATAAATTTATGCAGGTATTTCAACGTGCGTTTATGTAATTCCACTGTATAAAACGCTTACATAAATGAGAAAAGGCCTGAGCCTAGTAGTGGAATCGTATACATAAGCAATATCTTTATATAAAACTACATAATTTTAAGTAAAAACTTACTTTTTTTCTTCAGAATTTGTATAACGACATATTAATTTCATATTTTCATAGTCAAAATTTTAATTATGTTAAGTAAAAGGAAGTTACAGCGAATATTATATGCTTCAATGCTAGACATAGAGACCTCTTAATTCTAAGAGGGTTATAGCGTTTACTCGCCTTGTTTCTGCAGTTTGTTGATGTGCGTATCACATGTGAGATATATGTTTTGAATATGCAGGTTTTCTTACGATGTTTGTCTTTACGTTTAGCTCCTGTGAGTTATAGCACGGATTAAATAATAATTATTACGTGCTATAGGTGCCAAAATTTATCATAAACATCTCTAATAAATTTCTAATGATACAAATAAATGAAATTGAATTTTACGTATGCAATGTCGAAATAACTGGTTTTTAGCTCAAGTGGTCTGTGAATGCTATATAGACATGAGTAACCATTTTATTTTTTTTTTTCTGTCTGCCCGCCTGTCTGTCCACGCAAATGTTAGGAACGTTTGAACTTATTGTGATGAACCTTCACAAACAGATAGAAAGCGATGCCTGAAGTTCTATATGAAAATTTTGAAAATATACAAGATTTTTATGTCATCGAAAACTGATAAACGGTTTTGAGGATTTTATTTCATAAACCATAAGAGATATAAAAAACGTTAGTAAAATTTTCCACAAAAAAGGTCCTCACACTTTATATTCTATTTCTTAAAATTAGAATGCAAAAATAGATTTTAACATTTTATAGCAAAACTTCAGTGTTAAAGGATATGGTGAAAACTTGATTTTATTTAAATTTACTTGAACTACATGCCCAATGAGAGAAAAACAGATCTTCATATTTATTTTTGAGTTTTACGATAAAGTCGCGGAAAATTTAGTAAATAATAAAAATCTGATTTCATTAAAATGGAGAGTTTGAGAGATAGTTCTAAATTTGAAAATTTTAATAATATGATGTAGTAAATTATAAACGAGATGGTGTTAACGACTGTCTGATGAATTAAAATCGATCGTTCTAAATAAGTAAAATGATTTTATTACAACAATACTAATTTCCCATCAAAAAAATAAAACTATTAGAGATTGTTTTATCCAAGCACAATTTCTAAATACTTGTACTTAAGGTGAAAGAGGCGATTTAAGAAGGTTGCAAATTGAATTGATTAACTTTTTGTACTTAGTATTTTGATTCCTTAATTTGACTTGTATAATGTCTCTTTAGTCTTCTCGTCTTTCCTTTTTGTTTCATTGAGTGTTACTTTTTTAATTTTTTTTTAATTTGTTCTAATTATAACTTTTTCATTGAATATTTCTTTTCATTTTGTTAAAATTATTTTCACAGTATCTAAATGAATTTGAATTTCATAATGAGATGTCTTTTTTTTGTTAAAATTCTCAGTTCATCTGAGAAAGATAAGTCAATATGGATAATCTGGGAATTTACCGATGAATTTTCACATATTTAATTTTATTACAAAGCCATCATTTTAAAATATCAGGTCTTGTTTAAATTAATATTTATAGGGCAAGTTCGTCAACACATACTAAATCAGTGCGGTGGACTAATTGCTCCATAACCACTCTCAGTATTTTTTTAAATATCAACAAACCTATCGGAATGGCCTTTTGATTTAGTGAAATAATTTTGTATTAACACTTTAAAAAGTAATGTCTTTAGAATAGAATAGACTCTTTTATACAATATAGATTACAGTTATTTATATAAAGTCATTTTCACTTTTATCATTGATTCGCAAAAACCTCTGTCCTGGTTAACTGGTATAACTAACTTGTGCTTGTTCCTAGTATTTACAGAATGTACATCACTATTTTTAATAAAACTATTTTTGTTTTTATGTACATACATTAAATTCTCGTAAATATATTGCAAGCCAAATACAAAAGCGTGTTTTTATTTTTTAAACTATTATTTATTTTAATTTTTAGTGCGGCTCACAACAAAAGCGTGTTTTTATGGAACGAAGTTCGGCTTACAGTAGATTGAACTGTCAGAAATCGTAGTTGTTTTATGAATTATTCGCAAATCCTGAGGAGCCTGGCAAGGATAATGGAACAAACTATTTAAATTATTGAATTGTCATCGGTCCTTGATAGTGTGCGAAGTTTCAAGTCAATCCGACGTTTTGAAGGGATGAAAATCACATTCAAAATTCCGTTCCATAGGTAATAAAATCGTGTTAAAAGGATACTTGGGTAAACCTCCGTCCAATGTTTTATTTTGACCTATGGTAAAATATCTTGTATGAAGAATATTTACTGCATGTAACGTTGTGGATCATATTAATGTCTAGATAACGCGATGCGTTGTAATTATGTTTCAAAACATAGCCAGAACTGACGGGTTTGTGTGCGTGACAGCTTCGCCTTACACTCGCACTGGCTGTTTTCTGTGGCTGTACCGGTTTTAGGCTTTTCACCATCATGTAGGGAAAATATAGAGATTTTACTTTTATTTTCGTATTCCATATAGGAATATTTCAAGTTAGTTTAACACTGAAAATGACATAATTGAGACATCAAACGAATAAAATTTTGTTTAAATTTAATTAATTTGTAGCTTACATTGATTACAGGTAACTTTTATTTTTATATCGATTGCCATGATTTATTATGTATAATTTAATAGCGCAATTATTCTATTTGGTTCTATCTAGACATTATACGATCAAAGCTCAGGGGTGAAACCGCAACAGAACAGAAGAGCAAAACAAAGCTAACCACTTTATATTGGTGTAAAGTTTAATAAACTTATAGTCAAAATTTTTAAACAACCAAGTAGTTTACCTACTTGGTTGTTTAAAAACATCGGTTGCAGTCCCAGATATCTGCACCTTTGACGCTGCTCCAGCGCTGGTTTGGATATTTTACCTGGCGTAAACGATATGGTTATATTAAAAATATTATTATTTATTTCTGTAAAGTATTGTATTTATTTTTCTAGTTAATTTTTTTTCCATTTAGTAATTTTATAAGTTATGAATTTTATTCAAAATTTAAAAATGTTTTTCTTACAAAACTGAACTTACAGTCCACCTGATAACTTATCACTACTAGCTACTGCAGTCCATGAATACCTGCAATCAACTTGAAACAAAGAAAGCTGCAGATGCGTTGTTACCTGGGGAATATAAGAAATACCTCACAGCATGTAATTACACTGGCTATCTATACCAACATACACTGAAAGACAGCAGTGCAGGCACTGCTATTTTGTGGCAGAATAAGTGAGAGGATGGTACCACCCAGGTGGACTCCTAGACGAAAAAAAGGAATAGAAGTCTTACCATCCACAAGATTCGATAATAGTATTGAACTACTAAATAAAAGAATAAAAATATATTTAAGAACAGCGTATAATATCTGAAAATTTTATATAATATGTATATAACATATTATACTCACGAATACTGGTCAGTCGATGCACATGGTAGTATGTCAGAAAATTTGGGAAAAGGTTTTGCTTTTTTTCTAACTTTGTTGGCTCCTGACAGTGTTTAATGTTTATAAAGGTCTTTACCTGTGAAATTACCAACTATTGTTCATTATGCAGTTGCACAACAATGCACGATCATATGCTGTACAATAGTTGCTCTACAAGTTACAAGAACTGGGGTTGAAGCTCCGTCATCCAATACAATGTCTCAAACTGAAGAGAATAAAACCGCACAAAATAACCTGGAAGAATGCTTTCTAAGAGAATGTCCGAACTAGAATCACAGCTACAATCTGGGGGACCCACAAAGGATACATTTGCAAATGTGACAGAGGAGTTCCGCCCATGTCCTCCAATGCTAGGTCTGCTTCGCAAGCAAATTAATGAGTGCACCTGCATGGTTGATTTCATTGAGACCAGACAACAATGGCCCTCATTTTCTTGGCAATAGTCGAAGTGGATAAGGAAAACTGCAAAGCTGCTGTACTAAACACAATCCACAAAATGAAACTGAGTGACGTAACAGAAACTTTATTCGTGCTTATCATAGGATTGAGTAGCCAATAAAGACCATCATCTGCCAATTTTATAAGGTTTGATAGTATTGAATCCAGATTATCTGTGTGGAGGCCAAATCCTGGCTTGAAGGATCTTCTGTCTCAGTGAAAGAGTTTCTGACAAAGGCACGGCAGACTGTTAAAGCTCGGTTGCATTTTGGTATGCGAGCATGCTGGACTCAGGATGGCATAATAATGCAAGATAACCACAATGGATGAGCTGAACTCTCTTGCACTGAAACATCCTAAGTCAGCAACGGTATCTTCAGGTGGAGGTAAAAGCATCACCAGTAATCATGGAGTATCGGGCTTGAATATCGGGCTTGAAAGTCTCGGAAATAATAGCTGCTGATCAAAGTTCAAAGATTTTAATTTTGATGTTATGATAAGTCTTCCTCATAAGGCAATGATATCTGTATTTCTTCATATGTTCTTATTTTGAGTATATTTTTAGTCTTAGGTATTGTTTCTAGATTTTACCTTGTGGTTTTAATCATGACTACACTTGATATTTCATATAGTAGTATTAAATTATATCTGATATTAAATTAAGAAATCTGCAATTACTGTCAGACTCAATTAACATTGTATTCTTTTTGTTTTAATTTTTATGTGTATTATAAACTATGTGCTTAAGATATAACTTGAACAATGTTTGTCATTGTTAGTATTAACTTTGAGGTAATATAATTTTTATCCGGGCGAATAAATAACATATGGATGACTTAATGAGATACTTTAATACTAAACCGAGCGGTGTTAAATAATGTTTGCGAAAAATTTACTTAACTGGCGATATTATGAATGTCTAAAATACGTAAAATGACCTACTAACAGTAGGAAACAGTCATTTAAGCTAGCAACTAAAATTCCAAGTGTCAGAATTAAATACTAAATTGGGCGAAAATACTGAGTGTGACAGTATTGTTTACAGTGTGGCTGGGGTGGCCCTGAGCCACCCTAGAGCCGCGTACATTATAATGATATAAAATATAATATTGAAAGAATTGAACTTTTTATTTAAAAACAAAGAGATTTTAATATATAGGTGTACTATAGAGCGCATATAGGGATAATTTGCATACAAAACTTTGACCTCGCGCGTGTGTGACGCCCTTTAGCTAAACATATCAAAACTACGCTGAATATTTATTAGGAAAACATTTCAACTATTCCCCAGTAGGTGACACTAATAAATGTAAGGTCAAAACCCGTTTTGAGAATGTTACCGTTTCGACATCAAAGTATCGATAATGTTGTTGAAGGTTACTAAGTTTGTAATGCATTACGATATAATAATAGGTAATATGCATGCTTTTTAATGACTCCATCACACCAAAAAAAACATATAAACTATTCATGAATAACAAAGTCATAAAACGCTTTGTACTTAGTAGAGAGGGACAGTATTTCATGCCTGCACACCGTTTGCAACTTTAAGGGCAGGTTCGGCCTCATATGGAATACTGTTCTCATCTCGGGCCGGGGCCCCAGTGCGAGCTCCTTCCACTTGACCGCATAGAGAGCAGAGCGGCTCGAATCGTCGACGACCGAGTTCTTTTGATTGGCCGATTGCGAATCACTGGCACTGCGTAGAGATGTTGCATCCCTTTGAATTTTCTATCGTATTTACAACGGGAGTGCTCTGAGGAATTGTTCGATTAATTACAGCCACCAAATTTCACCAACATACATAGCGACAAATACGTTACCATCCACATCAATTGAATGATTGGCGGTCCACTGCTGTGCGATTTATTAGAGTTTTCTTAGGAATCGTTTACCATCGGCGATTTGTATGGACCGAATTATAAAATATTTACGTTCCATATCGATGTTGCAATGTAGTTTAGCTGCCTAGACAATAGATGGCGTCCTGTTCACAAAATGATTATAAAACTATAAAATATTTGGAGATTAAAATTCTTTAGGACTGAATGTAAAAAATTTCAACACCTTCGTATGATTATTTTACCAATACTGAGCTCTATGTACCTTTATATTTTTAGTTCCTATGACACAAAGTGTCGGCATCTAGTCTCGAATATATTTAAGTACATTTGAAAGCCGACGCAGAAATTTTTCTAGAACCTTTAATAAATTAGGTATAAATTACTTACAATGAAATTTGATGCAACCCATAGCATCAGAGCGTCTATCAGAGTAGTTATTGCACGATAAAACACAACACTTCATCGTTTTTTCTTAATACTACGAAAATACACTGATTTGCGATTTCGAGCACAGGACGAACGCTGACAGTATACTAAGTAAAGCCACGCCTACTGTGATGACGTCAGGACCTAGTTAGAATCACAGCACAGTTGCTTATGCCATCTCCTTTGTATTTGCTTCTGTAGTTTAAATACCACCCATATGTAATATGTATTAACCAACTAACTAAAAAATTGTATTGTCATATCTATTACGATACTTATCATAGATTAGTTGTTAAGCTTGTCAATTTGACACTTAAAGATAATTTGTTCAGAAATTTTCTTTGTAACTTGCATTATCATTTTTTTTAATTTTGAGTATTAATTATGTATATTGAGTTTTTCTTATGTTTATTTTATTATAGAATTATTTGTACAGTGAACATTTTTCTTCCTCTGCCGATATTTTGAAGTTTCTTGGGACTCTCGGAATCGGTAGCCTCGGTTTGAGTTTCAGGACACTTGGCTTGGATGATATTAATAGTCATTTTGTTTCTCACACTCCTCTGGATCACCAAACCAAGTCATGTTATATGATATATAGATTATTTAAATGACTTGCCTTGTTTAAATATCGATCCTTCCATTTTTCTAGTCACTTCGGATGAAATTAAAAGATAATCCTTCCCATTAAGTCAAACGCTGGGCTGTGACAACATCAGCCGTATGATCATTTATATCCTTGACCATATTCTTCAAGTTATTTCCCATATCATAAACTTTACCCTAGATTACGGAGTTTTCCCATCACTGTGGTGCTGACCTACGTTATTCTCTTGCCGAAAACTTCAATCCGACTTTACCAATCACTTCAGATCTATATTCATTCTTCCTTTCCTATCCGAAGTACTTGAAGCCTGTGTACTCGTACATAGGAAACTATCTTTGTTAGTTCATACGAACAATTTATTAAGCCCTTTACAGTCTGGCTTCAGGACCGGTCACAACACTATTTCCGCTTTTCTTTTAGGGTGAGCATGGAGGACACCAAAGTCACTGTGCTGGCTTTGGTTAACTTTTCAAACCATCAGTCATGACATCCTACTTTCTATCCCTCCCATTCCATGATTTCTTCCGAAGCACTGGATTGGTTCTCAACTTATCTTCGGGGACGTCAGCAGTCGGTCCGCATTGAAGAGTCTGCATCAAGCTGGTGTGACATAAACGCTGGTGTCCCTCAAGGTGGTATTCTGTCTCCTTTGTTATTTTCAGTATTTATTAATCTTATCACCACAATCTTCAGTGTGCGTATCACCTATATGCCGACGACCTACAGTTGTACGCACAGGCGAATTGACTGTGTTTTCCGCGGTAGGTATAGTCAACAGGGACCTAGACAATATTACGAGCTGGTCTGACAGGTTCGGTTTAACTGTTAATCCATCTAAAATGCAGGCAATAATACTAGGTAGCCATCGCACAATTAAAAAGTGGACTCACCAGGTCACCCCTAATCATTTTCAACGGCTCTGTTTTGGAATCATGTTCTTCTGTTAAGAATCTTGTTTTAAAATTGACCTTTTGAGCTGGCATGCCCAAGTGACAAATGTTAGCCAGAAATTCACCGGTACCTGCAGAGCTCTTTACCGCCTGAAAACTTTCTTCCATCCGGGACCAAAGCATTAATTGTGCAATCCTTAATTCTTCCCTGATTGATTACGGTGATGTGTGTTTTGAACTAAATGCAGATCTTCTTGACAAATATGATCGTCTTAATAAATGCATTTAATTCATTTTCAATCTTCGGTATCGCCATGTGCTACTTATCGTTCCCAACTTCAGTGGCTACCCATTCAATAGCGAACTCACAACCCTTTACTCCATTCTGATGTCTCCTACCCCCTCTCACTTACCTTCTCATTTTCGGTACCTTTGCTCTAGCCATGACAGAAACCTGCGTTCTTCGAATATATTTTACTAAAGTGTCCCTCTCATAAATTTGGCATCCTACATATCTTCCATCACTATACAGTCTGTTCTCTCTGAACGCACCTCTTGAAATTAGAACGGTTAATAATCGTTATGCATTCAAGAAGAAAGTTCAACATTACTTAAATAAACTGGCAGAATAATCTCGTTAGTAGTATTTATTTATGTATTCATATAAATATATAATTATATAACGTATGCAATTTATTATTTTATATACATAATGTATATTTAATACTATGCATGTATTAAATGAATTTTGATATGTAGTTTATGTATTGGTATATGAATTTTTATAATTAATATACTTTTTATTACATACCTGTCTTTTAGCGTTTCACACCCTGTTTCATATTTATCTCTACATCACCCAAAGGTTACAGGTAGAGAATCAGGCATTAAGCGCGCCTATACGACGTGCGTACTGTACATCATATTATGAAGAATAAATGAATAAATAAATATATTTATTTCTTTATTTCGGGATTCCTAACTATCATACATCTAAAATACAAGCATTTTGCTCTTTTAAATGAATGCAATAATAAATTAAATATTATTCCAATAGCCCCAGGATTTATTTTCTGGTAAAAATTGTATGTAGTCGTATTTTTGATAGCTGACAACGGCTCAACAGAAAGATGTTTCAATAAAATTAAGTATTATATCAGAAATCAAAAAATAATTATTATATTATCTGTCTTGTACATTTTAGATTTTTATTGTAAATTTTAGCCAAATTTGGCATCTAAATAATAAAATAAAAGAAATTATATATACGTAGCTTTTGACATTTGAATAATATAATATAAGTTATAGTTATTTTAACAAATATTTCCGATAATTCAATTCTTCGCTAAAAAGTCAAGGTACGTAAAATTTTATTGTGCTCAGATATAAAATGCAATTAGACCAGAATCCTCACGTTCATTGACCTCATTTCATGACAAATTTAATTTAGTGTTATCCACTGAGGTAGCCTTTTGCACGATTCATTTCCTTTTAATGCTTCTATCTTTTCAGGTAAGCGGTGGAATTAAAGTGAATTTGGGACTTATACAAGAAATTGTTTGACATGACAATGGTCACGTGTAACGTCCATGTAAAAGTTGTTAACGAGTACATTTACCTTTTTATATATAGTAAAATGCCTGACTATCCTCGCCACTGCGGTAAGGACGGATTTGTTGGAAGTTTAGTCATGAAAGCTGGACAAATTTTCGCATTAAAAACAGAAAATATGGATTTTCTTTCTGCAATACATTTTAGCAACGGATTAAGTTTTTATCTTATATTTTTAAAGTAAAATTTAAAATTGACAACATTAAACAATAGATAACAAAATGTTATGATTAAAGATATATTAATTTAAATTTTGGATTTTTAATCGAAAAATTTAAAAGAATCGTATCGTGTAATCGTGTAAGAAGATGGGGGCAGCATCTTTCTGATAACAGCAAAACAACCATAAAACTGCGGTTGCCAACCCGCTCGCCAAGCGTGGCAACTATGGCAATATACCCCCATGAATAAAGTTACGAAAGACGGCCCTCAGTTCGGCGGCCCCGCTATTCTCGGCTACGGTGGCGACCATGGTAACGGCGGGCAGGGTGTGATAAGAATCTCCGATGGAGGTCTGGTTGTCACCTAAGAGGACTCGACCAGGCAACATATAACGCATGCACTCTGAGGCCTGACTAGAAAATACTGGAGCTGGAGGAAGAGACAAGACAGTAGTAGACAAGCGCTGGAATATTATAGGATTATCCCAGGTCCGAAGAGAGGGGAGACATGGTAGTCCTCGAATCCGGCAACTTGTTCTGTCACCGGAAGGGCGAACATCTGTCCCAAGGAGGTGTAGATTATCCTCTACAAGTCTATCGTTAACAAGGTTGTAAAGATTGAGAGTGTGTCGACGAGGTTGCATACCTTATACTCAGAATAACCAAACGGTATTCGCTGAAGGTCATACAGGTTTACGCACCGACCTCGGCACATTCCGATGAGGAGGTGGAGGAAATGTATGAGGATATATCTACAGCCATGCATTCCTCCAAAACCCACTATACGGTTAATGGAGACTTCAACGCATAACTAGGCACAAGAGAGAACGGTGAGCTGAAGATAGGGAATTTGGAATTGGGCAACGGAACCCAAGGGGCAGCAGCTGGCCGACTTCATGGAGAAAGAGGGACTTTATGATGAACTCTTTCTTCTAGAAGCAGCCCCACAGGAAGTGGACCTGGTCGAGCCCCGACGGTTCGAAAAAATGAGATACACTTCATTATGACGACCAGACGACATCTGTTCAGTGATATCTCAGTGATCGAGGTGAAAACCGGCAGCGATCACCGAATGGTGAGAGGCACTGAACTAAACGTTAAATTGAGAGGTCTCGTCTAATGAAGTCAACGCTCCGTCCCCTCGTACTCTAATCTAAACTCCCAAAACCATTCAGCTCGAGCTATAAAACCGTTTTCAGTACTAAAAGATTGCAATGCAGTGGACGATATGAGTGACAAGCTCGTGGAACTGTCCATGGTCGGAGCTAAATTCTGCAAGACCTGCCGCAGAAGAACACAAAACCTCCGATCACACTCTAATCTCATGATTGTTAGAAGGAAATAATGCTGCAGTCTTCAGCAGATTTGACAGCGTACAGGCAACTGAACAGAGAGATCTTCAAATGCATGCAGGGACTTACGCAATTTCATTACAGTTCGTATTGAAGAAGCGATCGAGCGGAACCAGGGCTCACGGTCTTTGCTAGAGATCTTTCTGCCAGAAAGAGCCAACTGTCAAAGCTGGAGACCCAGTGTGGCAGCGTCGTTTCCGGGACACCTGAAATTTTGAGTGAGATTGAAAGGTTCTATGGGCAGCTGTACACATCATCGTTGGAGCTACACGCAAGTGTGAATAACGATCCAAAAGCAAGATTAGAATGGCTCCAGCATGTTAAAACGGCAAGGCCCCAGGTGAGGATGGAATTACATCGAGCTTCTGAAAGCGGGTGAAAACCAGTACTTGAAGTCCTTCAGAAGCTCTTTAATTCCGTCCTCCATGGTGGCACTATACCAGAGGCGTGGGCAGGTGCGGTGGTGTTGTTCTTCAAGAAAGGCGACAACGCTCTCTTGAAGAACAACAGTCCGATTTTTCTGCGCTGCGTCTACGTGCTATTTTCGAGAATCATTACGAATCGTCTCGCATGCAGACTCGACGACTTAGCCTCCCTGAACAAGCCGTTTCCGAAAAGGCTTTTGCACCATAGACCGTAGACCGAAGAGAAAGCCTTTGATTCCATCAAAATTTGGGCGGTGCTGCAGTCCTTCAGCGGTGCCAAGTTGAATGTCTGTATATCGAATTGCTGAAGTATTTGCACAGTAGGGCTACGATGGCTATCCCAGAAAACATGCCGTGGTAGTTTAGGGTTGAGCACTCGCCTTCTTTTAGTTTAATAATACGCGAGAATACCAAGTTTTGACACAGCATTAATAAAATTGTTCATTGCAATTTTAAGGCTGGTTTACGATATGCTCGGCGGAGACGAAGAGAAACATAGTAAGAAAATATGTTAGTCGGAAAAACTTTTCCTCATTATTTTATTCTTTGGCGTCGCTTATTACCGCACAATGGAAAGCATGAAATATCGGTATATTTACGAGTACGAGTTCTACTGTGGTACCAGTGCTGCAGAAACAGCTCGAAGGATTAATGATGTGTACGGCGCTGGTGTCGCAAAAAAAGCACGGCACATTTTGGTTTCAACATTTTCGTTCTGGAAATTTCGACCTTCAGAACCAACCGTGGACGGTCGGAGACCAAAGTGAAAAATGAAGAATTAAAGGCTATTGTGGAAGAGATCCATCACAAAGCACTTCAGAGACAGCTGCAGGCTTTGGGGGCAAGTGATAAAACTGTATTAATCCACTTGAAGCAAATCGGGAAAGTAAAAAACTTGAACGATGGGTACCCTTCAATTGAGTGAATCGAACTTGCAAACACGCGTCGACTGCTGTGTTATTTTTGTTCAACCGACACAATAATGAAGGATTTTAAATCGAATTACTTGTGATAAAAAGTGGATACTTTAAGATAATCGGAAGCGCTCATCGCAATGGCTGAACCTCGTGACCTAGCCAAATCCTGTCCTGAACGAAAATTGACTCATAAAAAGTTATGAGAGTTTGGTGGACTAGCGCCGGTGTCGTTCACTACAGCTTTCTAAAATCTGGTCAAAACGATTACGGCAGATATCTATTGTCAGCAACTGTAAACCATGAAGGAAGAACTAGCTGCTAAACAACCGAGATTGGTCAATCGCTCTAGGCCACTGCTGCTTCACGACAACGCAATACCACACACTGCACAACAAACAACCACTAAGTTAGATGAGCTACAATTGGAATGTCTGCGACATCTTATTGCTCCAACAGATTACCATTTTTTCCGAAATTTGAATAACTTCTTACAAGGAAAAAAATTCAACTCAAATGCGGCAGTCCAAACCGCCTTCAAAGAGTTTATTGAATCTCGGCCCTATGTTTTTTTTAGTAAAGGGATCAATGAACTACCTATGAGATGGCAAAAGTGTATAGATAACAACGGTGCATACTTTGATTAATTAAATAAATTCTACAAAAAAAAAATGATTTTATATTCCTCCCGTACAAAACGCCAATTTCGTATGTAAGGACCTAATATTTACGGGAATACTATACATTGAATAAAACTACTTAGTTCCTGGCATTTCAGTGATCTTTTGATAACAAATTTGTAATAAAAATAATAAACTGTGGTTGCAACCCATCTGCCTAGTGTGACAAATGTAGAAAATGTACACCTTAAATGATAACCTATGGAGGAGGCCTATGTTTACCAGTAGACTTATGATAGTCTGGATTGAATGAATGATGAATAAAACATATTAATAAATTCTTTTAATAAATGAAAATTTTAAGTTAATGGCTAAAGTAAATGAGAAATTGTTTTATTTTAGTAATTAATTGTCAACATTATTTTATGCACAATCGCACACCTCTAGTCTCAATAATTACAAAATCGAGGTCTAGTCTGAATGTCAATGACAAACAATCTTTGTGTTGTTATTTCAGATGATACAGTTCAAATAAACTTAGTGTGATATTTGATCAGCTATCTTATAAAAGGTATGAGGAATAATTTTCTGTCAAAACACATAATAACTGATGGAAATGTATCAAAATGGCAAGATGATGTGTACTAGACATACTCAATTGCAGTTGTTACATAAACTAAATGATGAACCTGTGATTCTCAGCAAAGTAAAAAATGAAGGTAATTATCATGTAAAATTTAAATCGCATAACAATCGCCATTCTCAAACATTAATTCAGATAATATTTTTTATTAGAATTAGTAATATGTTTATATTTTGAGCAACGCTGATCTGCCTACACCACTGAAATGAATGAATGATTGTTAATTCCAATTTTAGTGCTAATTTATCATGTTTCGGAACATTGTGAGGAAATCTGTGTCTAGGAACAAAATATTTTAAAGACGTGTAGTCTGCCAATACGCAACTTGTCCAACTCATTCTTTCATACCCCTCAGAGAAATGAGACATTGACTATGCCCAGCAGTAGAACATGTACAGACTCCAATATATGATAGGCTATGTTACATTTAACTCTTTATATTATTCTTTTTTAATTAAATTTAACAAGTACTTATCCTCCCAACCTCCTATCAAAAATTGCTACAGTGTACTTAATATCTTAGGTATGAATGATAATTATGTTCAAAATTATTGAAAATTTCTGTATAATTGTGAAAGCTTTAGATTTATGTGAAAGTAACTTCGTCTGATTACTATGGCCTCTTCGTGTCTTGACATTGTCTATACAAACATTTATAAACAACAACAATTTACAACAACAATTAAATAGCGCCCGAAGAGAAACTTTCAACTGAAAATATTCAAGAGCAGGCAGCAAGAGAGCGATTAAATGTTTACTAAAGCATATGCCATGGATGGATTCTAAAAGGCATGGACATCATCACCAATGCAAAGAAAAGTCTTAAACAATTATAAAAAGTAAAAAATAAATCATATAATAAATATATATACAATGCATTTTATTTCTACTAAATCTCCTTCTTCATAATAAAGTAAAAAATGGCAAAGATGTGTATATATATATATATATATATATATATATATATATATATATATATATATATATATATTGTTGGGAATAAGGGTAAAAATAAAGGCAAATACGAACAAATGAAGGTAGAATGGTAATCTCCCACTTGTTATAGCAGTATAAAGTATTGCACAGGCGACTAAGAGGCATCAGTCTGTAATTCTAAGAGTCCCACTGTCGTTACTATGCCTGTTGGGGTATTCTTCAGTGTAGGTAAGGAAGGTCGTGTTGCTGAGAGGCTGCCCTGTGTTGCATTGAGATGGGTAGTGATGCTGTTGGTTTGCATACTTTGGTGTTATCAGGTAATTGGGGTCCTGATAGTAAGCAGGGTTTGTTACCGAGTAGTGTTCTTTTATTTAAATACTTTTGAGAATAATTTCTAACATCAGAAGTGGAATGGTTTCTTACATCAGAAGTGGGATAAAGATCCCTGTTACCGTCCACATATAATCTTTGAATAGTGTGAGGGTTATTACGTTGGTGAAAGACTATGACGCGCCTCGCGTTTTGTTTTTATGAAGATGGCCCCTTTCCCCACAGCCGTGGCACCTAGGGCTGTATCCTTTATTGCAGTCGCGAACTGTAGCTGCTGCAACCTCCCTAACGCGATGGGAGCGATGATCCTGCCGCACGGTTTCCACCTCCAGTGCATGGGCTAACGCGTCCTTAAGCGTCTCGTGGTGCCCGAGCCTCACAGCAGCTCTGACTTCAAGGTCGTGGATGCCGTCGATGAATGTCTTCACCAGGTTCCCTATAATGAGCGCGCAGGTAGACTGTATGCTTTTGAACCAGATTTTCCACCTCAAGGCCCACTGCTGCAGGTTTTCGTTGCTGCGTTGCACGCGATCTTTGAGCTGCGCACGAAAGACGTTCCAGGTGAGCGTCGCCATATCTCGCCTCCAATGCCTCAAGGAGCTGCTCGTGTTACCTTACCGATAGCTTCCAGAACAGTTAATGCCTGGTCGCGCAGGCCTCAGGGTGAGAGCAGTCATGGCCTGACTTTTATTCCACCGTTCGCCTTCATGACAGCCTTGAACTGGATTTTTGAGGCCGACCAGGAAGAAGTCCCGTCGAACGGCGGCACTTTGAATCCACGTAGCGTGTTGTTGTAGCTACCAGGAAGCTGTAATTCCATCCCCAATTTAGGTCGTCCAGCGTTTTCATGTTGAGCAACCCTATCCTTCACCTCATCTCTCTTCCCGAAGGTAGCGTGAAGGTCCTTCATGAGACGCATCTGCTCTTCCTTATCGCGTTTGAGCTGCTCTTCCAAACGACGGCCTGTTCCTCCTGTCTCCGGCAGTTGCTCTTCCAACCGACTTGTTCCTCCGGTCGGGCCTATTCCTCCTGTTGGCGGGCTTGCTCCTGCGGCATCATCACCAGAGCACCTAAGTCAGGTGCTGCAGATGCAGTAGCTGCTGACGGGCCGCCCTTCGTGGTCGGTAGCTGGCCCTCCGGCGTCTGCGACGTTGCACCACCAAATCGTCTCTGAGCCGTCTCTTGTTGGCGTTGACTTCGGGTTCGGACACCCTCCGTGTCGTCTTTAGGTAAAATCAGCATGATTGAATCCCACTTCTGACACCAATTGTTACGAGCTTGGGGTTCGAGACAATTAAAAACTGCCGAGTGAATTACCAAAATTGACACTTTAATTACACAAGACTAATTACATCTTTAAACCACACTAATAACAGAACACAATTTTACTACAGATCGCTTTAATGGTTTTATATTTACGCGACACTACACATTGAATAAACTGAAGGTAGCCGGCTAACTATGACATTAGGACGTCAAACACCTCAGTCCCCCTGTGACCATGGTGCTGTAAAGCACCCGAAACGTCGGGAATCAAAATTAGTAAAATTAAACGCGATAAAATCCGTAAAAATAGTTTTATTCAGATCGCTTTAGTTCGCAGTTGTATCGCTTCGAAGTCTTCGCTTGTATCGCCAATTCAATACTACCTCGGTCGCGGTCTATACCGGCCTTATATAGAATAGGGCCTCAGATAGTTTCCAGAACCTTCTACTGTACAAACATCTAGAATGTTCGAGGACATATCGGTCCCGAAATTTCTAGAAGGATCTTGAGTCTCCTAGTTCTGCTACTCGATACCAGAGGGCGCTAGTGGCTAGTGTTGCCATGTACAAGACATTAATAGTGGCGCGCAACAATATTATGGTTGGTCAATCTGTATTTGCTTTATACTGAATGTGTAGTGCAGTACGCTGTGTCATTCCTGATAATGATTAATTGCGTAAGCAAGAGAGCAAGTTGAACATCCGCTCTCACACATTTACTATTTTTTTACAATTAAACTTAAGAGTAATTTCTAATACGAGTAATATTTTTTTACATGGTAGAGCCATGCTGCAGCTATATTAATAGTATAGTTGTAGCACGAATGGGTCTGCTCGACCGGGGAAGGACCACGCTCTCACAGAATACCAGCAGCGTAGCGTAAAATAGCAGCTTAATGCTGCTGTGTTTGTAGTGAGTGAGAGAACCGAGACCCTTTTTACTGGAAAAGGGGCATTCTATCTTAGTCCTCACGGCTGACAACGCATCTGCATTTTGATTAGCAAACGAGGATAGATGTAGATGTCTATGGGCTACAGCAACCACTTACCTTCAGGTGGACTGTGTGCTCGTTTGTCACCCTTATTCTATTAAAAAAATATTTTATTTAAATAATTTTGAGAATGGTTTCTAACATCAGAAGTAGAATAATTTCTTACATCAGAAGTGGGATAATTTAAAACAATAGTATTATGCGGCTCCGTGGCAGAGTGGCTTAGCATAGAGTTGCAGCGCTGAGGACCGCGGGTTCGAATCCCGCACGGAACAAATATTTGTATGGCCTACAAATAATTGTTCCGGGTCGGAATGTTTGTCCTTGTTCAATTTATGTATGTAAACTGCCCCCAAGATACAGGAGGAAAATCCTAGTGTAGGGGTAATCTTTAAATGAAATATTGCAGTTCAAAGTGACCAGTTCAACTAAATGACCATTTCGTGGGTAAAACCTAATAATTCAAGTTTTGAAAATGTAGTAACTAATGCCCAAATACTCAAATGCTACTCAATTTTAAGATGTCTTTAGTCTCATTGTATGAAGTTTTTGATTGAAAGTGATAGAGACAGCACGAGACTTAATGGCATCTTAAAATTGAGCAGCGTTTGAGTATTTGAGCTTAAACCAGTAACGCTACGCAGCTATGTCAAGTCATTTCAATAATAATCTCGAATCATGGCGATACAAAACATTAAACACTTTTTATTTTATGCATAAAAGAAATTGTAATAGCTACATTTTAACGGTTTAGTTTAATGGTGCAACAAATATAATGAAGTGAGGTAATAGGTAGTGGCAGCGTAATAGGATCCATCACCCTATGGCAGCGTAATAGGATCTGGGTATGAAACAGGAGATCAGCAGCAGCCTTTCTCCATACCAACTTAAAATAATAAAACACTGTAGTGCTGACTTTTGATAGACTATAATAAATCAATGAATAAAAATATGGCTTTAAGATATTAAAACAAAACATTTCGCATTTTAGATATATTAATCAAAACAAAGACTTAAATATAACACAAACAAAGTATCGAGTTTTATAATCTTTTTTAGTTTTAAATTTTATAAAAATACAATAACGTCATGCCTCGAGGAATTCTTAGAACATAGCATTACTGAGTCGTAAAATCAATCGACCTCCGTGGGCTTATTGTTTAAGTATCAACTTAATTGGAAAAGGGTAGCTTCATCGAAACACTTGAAATAAAGAATTTAAACCTTGCTTATTTCCACAATGAGGTAAAAAATGTCGCGGTTTATAAATTACCGGTTGGTCTCGATCCAACCGGTAATTTATAAAAGAGTAAGAGGTTGCGTCACCTAGCGGAGTGTCACAGAAGGTGGCGAGGTGGAATTGAGGTATATCGAAAAACTTAATAAATTATTATTATGCTTATTTATTTATTTAATCTTTAATGAACCTTAAAACACAATAGGATCGAAAGGAGCTAATGCTAAAAGCATTCCCTGCCAGTCAACCTTACGTAGCAGTTATATCACTACAAAGGCGGTTACAGAGAACATAAAAAAATGGGTGTGTGTAATAGTGTACACACGTAAGAAGTGAAACTTCTTTATGGCATCATTTTCTACTATTTACTACTTAAAACTTAATTTACTACTTAAAAAAATTGGTTAAATAAGGTATAAGCAAAAATAATGTTTCGTATTAAATTAACGCCACAAACTAACTAGAAACACTCACGCGTCAGACGGACGTCTCTGGTTCATTTAGTTTGGACCGTACAGCAAATTAGAACATGACATTTTTTTTTAATATTTCAGCCTAGTATATATATTGTAAGAAACTATTCCACTTCTGATGTTAGAAATTATTCTCAAAAGTATTTAAATAAAAGAACACTACTCGGTAACAAACCCTGCTTAGTGTCAGGACCCCAATTACATGATAACACCAAGGCATGCAAACCAACAGCATTACTACCCATCTCAATGTAACACAAGGCAGCCTCTCAGCAACACGACCTTCCTTGCCTTACACTAGTAGAATACCCCAAAGGGCATAGTAACGACAGTGGGACTCTTATAATTACAGACTGATGCCTCTTAGTCGCCTGTGCGATTCTCTATACTACTAAAGGAAGTGGGAGATTACCATTCTACCTTCATTTGTTCGTATTTGCCCTTATTTTTTTACCCTCATTCCCAACACGGTCTCTCCTGACAGGAGTCCGTCCTCGGGCTCCTTTAGCTTTAAATATTAGTCTCCATCAACGGCATGGGGGGTGCAGGCACCGCGTAGATCACAGGTGACACACTTGGCAATGGCTCTACGTTAACACAACGTATCGTCTGAGTGTATAGGCATACCTTTGCATAATTTAACACAGGTGGTAAAATTAAATTTTTGTAAAGTCAATTATTAATAAATGCGCATTATTAAGAATAACTCATAAACTACTGATCACAAGATAAACACCAGCTTTCAAACAAAATAGAACAATTAAAATCGGGCACCTAGAAAAGGTATTTTTTAGTAATCTGCGGCATGAATAAATGGTCACCGAGTGACCGGGGAGGGGGGTGAGGGTGGGAACCTCCCTAAAAGTGGAAAGTGCCGAAACCCCCCTTTTTAATGAATTTTAAAGTTTTGTTACATATTAGGCAAAATCGCTTTCGCTTATTAAAAAAGTCACATTCGGGTCCCGGTGGAATGTGGGAGTTTCAGGGTGGGAAAAACCGGGAATTTACACTATTTTGATTCTGCTTTGCTCCAGCGTTGTGGGCAAGTGTACTCGTTCAGGCCTGCTATTGCGCACCTAGCTCACCTGCGCAGCTTCGGCTGTTTGGTCGCCCAGGCGACCAGCCTCAGCCGCCACGGCTCGTACGATGCCTGCGCTTAGTTACAGCGGGCGAGGGCTGCTTTTCCGCGCTTCCGGGTTTTCATGTACACTCTAGGGTTAAAAGCGGAAAGACCACGTGGAAGTCGGGGTTGACAGATTCGGTTTTGTGATTTATACCTTCTGGTACTATGGTTTGATCAAAAGAAACGGCCAAATATAATATTATAAAAACATTTATTTATAGACATGTATATTGCTGTTGCGTGTTATTTTTTAAAACAGATACACACCTTGCTCTATAGCTATCTCTTTCTAATAATTATATTGTTATTTCGTTTTCGTATCATTTTTAAATGGCTATAACCTCAAAACTATAATTATCGATATCTCGAAAACTAAAGATTTCCGGCATAAAAAGCAGCTAGATGGTAATCAATAGCATCATTGCCTGTCAACTAAAGCCAAAATGATCACTTAAATCGTGCCGCAGATTACTAAAGCCGACCCAGAAAAAAAGTTCTGAGGTAACACACGTAAAAACACAGTCGAATTGAGAACTCCTCCTTTTGAAGTCGGTTTAAAATAACTGATTATATCGTAAGCACTGCGTCTCGCATAACTTACAAAATAACTGATTAAATCACATGCACGACGCGACGTTAATATAGGTAACTTAACAAAATAATTACTCATTAAGTCATAGGCACGACGTTAGCATAACTTGAGCTAGACGCTACAGAGGCACGACGTTAGCTTGTCCGCTTTCTACTTTTGAGACAAAGGCACAACGTTTGCGTATCTCAATATTACTCTTTCAGAAAGGAAGCACTACGTTAGCTATTTCTGACACATGTGTAACTACTCACCCTCAAAGTAAGCATGGGGCAAGCACACACCTCGTGTGGAGGCTAAAGTAACGTTACTGGCTTAATGTAACTTTCTCGTCTCGGCGCTTTCTGACCATGAAACGATAAACTCTTGTTTTCAAATCTTTACCAATTTTTATTCAACAGCAAACAATGAGTGAGCTCTTGAATACATTTCATACAAACTAAACTTTTACAGAATTGAAAACATCGTCCAAATCAGATTTAAGTATACAACGCTTCCTACAAGAGTTTAACGCACGTCTTACATAACACCATTTTTTCTGAGGAACACTGCGCACACGGCACAGATCTTACTATACACTGAAGACATAGGGCACCCAGCTAAACGCGCTCCAGCGAGTGGATACGCTGCGTTCCCGCCAGCGAGCTGTTTCACCGCACCAGCGCCAGCGAGCCGCCGCGCTACAATTGCGCCAGCAAGCCGCAGCGCCGCATCAGCGCCAGCGAGCTGTCTAAAACTGTGTAAAATATCACACACTGCAAGCGACATCACACAAATCGCAATCGTCATTAAGTCGTCTCGATCGGATAGATATCCGCGTGACATGGCTCACCACTCGCAACGAAAGCTGAGCAAGCGTCAGACGTCTATTTGCCGCGCCAAAGCACCATGTGTTCGGCGGCCGCTTGCGCCGCCTGCCATTAGATCCACCGAGAAGTCGCAGGCTGTAGCAATGGCGAGGCAGCACGCACGAGACCTTATAGGACCCCCGCATACTAGAGTCCAGCTTTCCCGATTGCGACGAATCGAACAAAAATCACAGATGGTGAAAGTTCGTGGCTGCGAAAGACCCTCGCCATAAGCATCTTGTCGATGCTGGTTAGCTCCTAATAAAGCAGACGCTTGCTGTCTCCAGAGTTCGGCCGCACCTCTCACATCAAACCCCAGTTTATCGACCACATAATATTCGAAGTAAACTGTAACACTTATCAACACA
>JAGSMP010001838.1:0-38094 GCA_029286625.1 Parnassius orleans | reverse complement strand
CATCGTCCAAATCAGATTTAAGTATACAACGCTTCCTACAAGAGTTTAACGCACGTCTTACATAACATCATTTTTTCTAAGGAACACTGCGCACACGGCACAGATCTTACTATACACTGAAGACATAGGGCACCCAGCTAAACGCGCTCCAGCGAGTGGATACGCTGCGTTCCCGCCAGCGAGCTGTTTCACCGCACCAGCGCCAGCGAGCCGCCGCGCTACAATTGCGCCAGCAAGCCGCAGCGCCGCATCAGCGCCAGCGAGCTGTCTAAAACTGTGTAAAATATCACACACTGC
This sequence comes from Parnassius orleans, assembly GCA_029286625.1. Classification (NCBI taxonomy): domain Eukaryota; kingdom Metazoa; phylum Arthropoda; class Insecta; order Lepidoptera; family Papilionidae; genus Parnassius; species Parnassius orleans. Next base: position 37,797 of record JAGSMP010001838.1, on the reverse strand, counting down.
AAACGACATCACACAAATCGCAATCGTCATTAAGTCGTCTCGATCGGATAGATATCCGCGTGACATGGCTCACCACTCGCAACGAAAGCTGAGCAAGCGTCAGACGTCTATTTGCCGCGCCAAAGCACCATGTGTGTTGGCGGCGCGCTTGCGCCGCCTGCCATTAGATCCACCGAGAAGTCGCAGGCTGTAGCAATGGCATGGCAGCACGCATGAGACCTTATAGGACCCCCGCATACTAGAGTCCAGCTTTCCCGTAGATTGCGACGAATCGAACAAAAATCACAGACGGTGAAAGTTCGTGGCTGCGAAAGACCCTCGCCATAAGCATCTTGTCGATGCTGGTTAGCTCCTAATAAAGCAGACGCTTGTTGTCTCCAGAGTTCGGCCGCACCTCTCACATCAAACCCCAGTTTATCGACCACATAATATTCGAAGTAAACTGTAACACTTATCAACACATTAGAATACAAAGGTTTTATTTCATTCATATTTTCGGAGATGTTACATTTTATATTTTCAATCTACAGTAAATATTAAGGGTTTTGAAGATGGAACTTGGAACTTACTTTGGTCATTTTTACAGCCTATTAATACCTGCTGAATTTAGGCCTCCCACACAAACTACCAAATACGAGTAGGCTGGATATTTGCCGTAGTTGCCACGCTTGGTAAGTGTATTAGCAACCGCAGCTTCTTTATTATCTTGAGCTGCTATCAGGAAGATGCTGCGGCTCATGTCCTGTTTCAGTTTCTCTCAGTCGCCTCCTGATGCCTCCGAGACCATATGTGCAAGTGGATCCTCTTGACTACCACTACAAGGAGAATATATTTCTTCTACTCCCGTTCATGAATATAGTTCTTCTCAAATAAACATTAATTAATAGAAGAGCATTAAATTCAACATTACTTTGTTATAAATATTTGTCATAAACTTTAATCTATTTACATAAATAAAATGATAGAGGGTTGCAGTTGTGCGCGCATCACGGAAAAACTACTAAATAGATTTCAATTAGGTTTTCTAAGTTTTATTTTTTAGGAACTTGGCCCTTATCTAAAAAAAATATTGCGATATCTTATAAAATTATTAAAGTTTTAAGAAATAACGATTTTTATTAGCACTAATAATAAACAAGTTCAGTGATGTGTGTAAGCAACGCGGACAAAGTCGCGAGTATCAGGTAGTTATGAATAAAAAGAGCAAAATGCACATAACTTATTCTGATAATACACCCATACCCTTTGTACATCGGAAGTCCTGCCCGATATAAAAAAGTGATAGGTGATGCTCGACGTTTGATATTAATGCAATCCTGAAAAACTCACTTATGTATTACTGTAGCATATTATGTCTATTAGAAATTCTAATCATTTACGTCGATAGTTTCTGAGAATACAATAAAAAATCCCGTGACAAACAGACAGAGAGACACAGACACCGAGATGACTCTACAAGTAATCCCATTTTGCGAAGCAATATTATTGATGATTCTAAATAGATTTTTTATTTTTATGTAAGATCAAACATTAATATTTATTATTATTATTACATGTTTTACTAAAATAGATAAATTAATCCGTTGTTGGGATATCCTTTTAAGTAAATATATACCTATGCCAGGATGTCTCGCTCTTTCGTAGAAAATTTCTTAAAAATTTTAAACTTTTTAAATAATTTCTAAAATATCTAAAATAGTCTTAAAATAAGAAAACTTAAATTAAAATTATTAAAAAAATTGTTTGAGTGTGGTGTGTGTGTGTGTGTGTATGTGTGTTTTTGTGTGTATGTTATTGTTTTTGGAGTGAATTTTAAAGTGATTTCATCGAATAAAGCCTTTATTTCTTCACAATTTAATTTAATTCAGCCAGTCAGTTAGGAACTTTTTTAATTCGTAAGTATTTAAAGAATATATTTTTATCAAACTATTCACCTTCTTGTATATATAAGCTGATTGCTTAGTATACTGATGACTAGCAAATTAAGTTTTACAATATCTGTTTCTACACCTATTTACTCTTCTTTTCGTCTTCGAGTTTATATCTATAGTTACTGTTTCATGCCTCTTTAGTATTAGTTGCAATATGTATATCTTTCTCACACTTAATAAGTTGTTTATGGTGTATAGCTCTTTTGTAGGGAATTGATAAGGTTTATATGTAGTACATAACTTTTATTAAGGCTCGTTGACTACGTTGTAATTCAAGGAAATTATTTTTGATGCTCCTCCCCATACTGAAATGCAGTAAGACAGTATTGATTCAACAAGAGCTATATAAACTTGGGTTAGAACTTTATTTGTTGCAACATATCTTAAGGTTTTAAAAATCCAAATAAGTTTTCTAATTCTGCTAGCTAGTAGTTCCAGATGGGAGTGCCAAGATAATCTTTGATCAAAAATTATGCCTAAATATTTAGTTGCATCTAATTTATCATATGTAGGACACGTACAATTTACATTCTGGTCGTTACAGTCGTGTATTTGTAGATTTGATATTGTAGATTGAGTTTTTTTAATTTATTGTGTAACATATATAATTTTTCTTATTCATGTTAAACCTATTTCGATAGTACTATGAACTTCTTTCCATGTTTTTCCATGAAAAACTATAGCAGTATCATCTGCATATGAATAAATATGCCCATTATCAATTTTAAAGTTACATAGGTCGTTTATATAAGAGTTTCGGGGATATAACATCACCCTGTCTTACACCTCTCTGCAGTTGAATAGGTTTCGTACTCTGGTTCCGTACTCGGATAGCCATCGTAGCCCTACTGCACAAACACTTCAGCACTTCGATATACCGACAATCAACTTGGCACCGCTGGAGGGACTGCAGCATTGCCAAAATTTCGACGGATCCAAAGGCTTTCTCATAGTCCACATACGCAAGACATAGTGGCAAATTGTACTCATCGGTCTTCTGTATAATTTGCCGAAGGGTATGTATGTGGTCTATTGTGCTAAAGCCTTTTCGGAAACCGGCTTGTTCGGGAGGCTGAAAGTAGTCGAGTCTGCGTGCGAGACAATTCGTAATGACTCTCGAAAACAGCACGTAGACGCGGCTCAGAAGGGAAATCGTTCTGTAGTTCTTCAAGAGAAAGTTGTCGCCTTTCTTGAAGAACAAGACCACCACCTCTGCTCCACGTCCCGTGTAATGCCATGGAGGACGGAATTAAAGAGCTTCTGAAGGACTTCAGCACCGGTTTCCACCTGCATTCAGAAGCTCCGCTGTAATTCTATCCTTGTCCGGGCACTTGCTGTTTTTAAGGTGCTGGTAAGCCATCCAAATCTCGCTCAGACGACCGGAATATCATCGGAATAGTGTCGGATAAGACTTACTCTTGGATTGTTACTCACACTTGAGTGTGGCTCCAACGATGATGTATACTGCCCATAAAACCTCTCAATTTCAGTCAAATCTTCAGGTGTACACTGGAAGGTAGAGCAGATGACGTCCTCAGTGATCTTACCATATTTTTCAAATTTTAAAATATTGGTCTTGAACCAAATAGCAATAAATGTGAAATATTTTTGGCAATAATTTATCTAGTTCTACTTCTATTCTAGTTCTAGTGAAAATATTTTGTATATCTTATCTTGAACATTGTTTAGCTCACTGTTCTTCCATACTTTTGTTAAATCTATATGTCAATATTATTTATTTATTTGTTAACAAACATAATAGAAAAATATAAAAAGGACGGTTTTTACATATTTAAGTAAATCTCGCTACAAAGAATGTAATAAATTGCTTTGTATAAGAAAATCAGTGCTTTTACTTGGCCCGAAGTAACAGTTGTTAGCAGTCGTCGCGCTCCCGCTAAGCGACCGCGGTAATGCACGTTTTATACCATTTCCTCTCGTCATTGTTTAAGATCGATGCTTTAAAGATCCGTGCCCTCGGGCGTTTCCCGTTGAGTGGTTTCGCATTAACTCCTCGATACCTCCTCGGCCGCTCGATTTGTGTTTAATGTCGCGATGTGCTGCTTTGACCCCCGGCTTCACTTGGGCTTTGAAAGAAATTAAGAGTTGAAAGGAAACTTCATTCTTATTAACAATAAATAAAAAGAACTTTATGAGTTGTTTATAAGAATAAAGATTTGAAAATAAACATTATCTAACAAAACAAGCAATATCCTTTTTTTTGTATTTTCTTGCTCGATCGATACCTTATATGTTTTAGTTATTGATAACATATGGTCTATTATTGTAATATAGTTAACATTTTAATTGAATAAATAAAATCTCTTTATAATCGTTACAACATCTTAATCTTATTAAGTTTTCTTTTTAATAAAATTGCATTATCGCATATTTCTTCACACTCACACCAGTCACTTAAATATCCCACGTTACTGAGTTTTTCCACTGTCATTTATGTTGCTTCAAATTCTAAGTCGGTTATTATATTGACAGAATTAAAGTCAATAATCACTTTACACTCAAAACTGTTTGAGAGCATTTTGTCGTCATCAACATTGATGTGGAAGCTAGATCACAAAGCTTATGCAATGAATGATGAACATTAATTAAATAGGTTTTTTAAAAATAATAATGAACTGAAAATAAATTTACTATCCATCTGATAGTAAGTGGCTTTGCCTGCAACCAACTTCAAATAAAGAAAAGCACTGCGTTGTCACTTTGAGGACTGAGATGGCTGGCCTCACACCCTGTGATTATATACTGGCTCACTACAGCCTTCTTAGAACACAGCAGTACAAGCACTGCTATTTGGCGGCAGTAATAGGTATGAGGGTGGAGAGACGGAGTTCTAGGCAGCAAAATAGTTCTACCACATAGAAGGTTGAAATAGATAGCAAAATTAATGTCACATGTTTAATGTAATGGGTTTCGCAATGTAATGACTGATTCTGATTACGAAAGCTACTGCGGTATTCTACTTTGAAAACTTCAATATTTTTATGACTTGACTAAAGTTCTGCTGACAGATTTTAGTCAAACGAGTTTGGCCATATATACTGTATTACTCATGTATTGTTAATGAATAAATTGATATTATCATAAAACAAATAAATGTTTATTACTTAAGGAAACGGACGGACAATTTTGAAATTCCGTGTCGTTTTACACATTTGACACAGAGTGAGATGGAAAGCGCTGTGTGGCGCGGCGCGGCGCTAATGGCGTGCCATTACCCACTGATACCTCATGTTATCCGCTTATCGGCATTGTTCGGGCAGCCGCGTTTTTATTTTATTTGTTGCCGCTTAAACGGTTATAACCATTACGTATTTAATACGGCAAAAAGGCTCAGCTCTTGTCGCTTAATGATATATTTAAATTGCCCCCTTACATCTGTACCAGTATTATTTGTAGTTAATAATAAAACGTAATTTTGATGTTTAAGTCTTTATGTTAAATATTATTCCTATTGCTCGTTGCGTAAGTGAAGCTTTTGCAAGCATTGCTCCGTGGCGCAGTAGCTTAGCAATGAGTTACGGCGCTAAGGGCCGTGGGTACTAATCCCGCACGAAACAAGTATTTGTATAGCCTACAAGTAATTGTTCCGGTCTGATGTTTGTCTTTGCGCAATTTATGTATGTAAACTGCCTCTACGATACAAGAGAAATTCCTAGTGCGGGGGTATCGATTTTTAGAAAAGAAAAAATTGAAAGAATTAAATTAAATATGTTAAATGAAAATCTTAATCGTATTTCACTATAGTCCAAGCGCAAATCTCTAATTCTGAATCCATCTAAATCATAGGCGCGTCTTGCGTTTCGGTGCATGAGGAGGAGTTATCCTCTTTCGATTAGAGGCTGCCAAAAGGAGCTAGCACCGGTGTGACGCGGATGTGTCTGTAAGGTTTCCTTTGGCCCTGCTGGTATGCGGTGAATATATAAAAACATGGAATTTTAGTCGGTGCTGGTCCTTGCTCTGCAAAGCGAGTAAGGATAGGTAATTTGTTCTTAAATAGGTTTAATACCATCTAGTAATAAAGGAACACCTAATAAGAGAATAGCGATTCCGCGTTGTAAATTTTTATTCTTGTAGAAATAAAAATAAAATTTAAATTTAAACTATCTCTTATTAGGATTAGATAAATTAACAGAAATAAATAATTCACCTTTATTGGTATTTAGTTCAATACTAATATTTTCAAAACTTTGATAATTATGAGCAAGACCACTGAGAACATCATCTGCTCTATCTCCTAGGGTACGGTGTCTTATGGTGAATTAGTCATTCAGTGTGATTTTCAAATTAGAAATAACAATTGAATTCACATATTATTTCCAATTTGTTTAAATGAGAGAAGTTACTTAAAATTAATAACATTTTGTGGTAGGTCTCATAAAATACATGTATATAGGCTTCATCTTCTAATTTGTTCGCCTATTCAGTAAAATAACTATTAGGTTAGGTTAGGTTTTGTGACTTTATAAATTGTAGCTATTTATTTTGCAGCATTTTAATATAATATATATTTTCTTGTACATTTTGCTTCTTTATTTAAGTTTTGTTGTTTGTTTCACATCATTTGTTTTTGTTCTCATGAAAATTCTCATCATTTACGTATTTTCGCGTAATGTTACTATACTTATTAATCAATAAAATTCATGGTTTAGTTTTAAGTTTTGTTTCAGCGCCCATCTTCAGGACTGAAAGATTTGACATTCTATTTGTCCCCATCTTCGTGTATTTCAGATATTTTGTTATTGATTTTACAACAATCGGATGAGTATTATGCGGGTTATAGACTGATCACTTATCCTAATGCAAAATTCGAGTCGCTGAGTATCTGCGTTCTTTTTAACTGTGTTTTGATTATCGTAAGATCTATGGCTTGATGGTACTGTTTTTTGCTTGCCAATTTAGCCTGGAATACGGAGCAATGGTTGTCCAGCCTAAAGTTTGAGTTGAATTTTCTTTAGCGTCCTCATACCACACAACAGCAGCACACACCTTTCTTTCTAACTTACTTCCATCTGTAAACAAAAGTAGCGTTCTTTCTGGAGGTGAAAGTAGATTAAACACGGTTACTTTCCTTTCTCTAGGCCTATCTAGAGAAAGGAATATTTATCTGAATTTCTTTAACAATTTTTCTTACACTACTTATTGCAAGCTTAAGCAAGTAAGTTCGACTGTCATTGTTGTTAATTTGTTTAAAGTTTCTTCTTTTAGCACAAAGCCCATACGCAGTTCATTTTCTAGTCTTACTAATTCATATTTAGGACAATCTAAAAGAATATGTTCTGAGTGTTTACGGAGTCTGTATATCATTAGGTTAGCTTAGGTTAGGTCCCGTGGAGTTGCCAGTCCTCCCATCGCGCGCGTCCCCATGCGGCAGATAGCGGAACTCCACTCAGTTACGGGTGGTAGCGAGAAACCGTCGCACCAAAACTGGCTGGCTACCTTTGATTCGGAATGGAACAAAAACGACCGAGAGCTTGTTTGGAGATAGGAGGGCCTACTAGTTACTTCCCGTATCCTCTCCGTTGAGAGTGTGACGGCGCATTATTATTATTAATAAATATTAATTAATTTCTATTTAAAGTCATCTAAAAATATAATAAATATAATATTTTTAACAATTAAAATGCACTATTATGCATAAAGTTAAAATACATTCATTTCGAACATTAAGTATTATAGTATAGCAAAGGTAAATATTTTCTCTAAAAACTCTTTAAATTTATTAAAACTCTGCTTAAAATATTCAAAATAGAAAAACAAGTCGATTATATTACAATAATCAAGATAAGTAACATTTGTAATATAATTTACTAATAAAATACACATAGATTTTTAAATTTATATAATTGCCATTGACATATTATTAAATCAACCTGTCACTAAATAAGACTAATTTGCAGTAAACTTCTCATTTTTAAATAACTTGGAAATAATAAGGAATTCAATTAGTTATTTAAAAAAATTTTAATTCATACCATACAATCCAGGTAAGGTTAGGTTTTCTTCCGACATGTGGAAATCAAGGATTTTATTATATTTTTTTTCTTTATTTGTGGTTTAGGTCCTTGTATTATTTTATTATTTTAACTTTATTACTGTTTTCTTTGTTTCTTTTATGGGTTCTTTTTCCTTTTTTATCAACTTAATTCTAGTTACATTTATTACTTTTATTTTTATTTCTACTTATTTTGAATGGGCTGTTTAATATATGGTTAGATTAGGTAAGGTTTTTTTTTGTATGCTTTGCTGCTTCCTCTGACATGGTGGTCAGAGACATTGTCAGCCTCGACACGGACTTTGAATTTTTGTTTTTATTTCCTTTATCGCGTTCGACTCGTGTGGCGCAAACTTCAGTTTATTTTCAACACCCCACGCTCGGACATGTTCGAGTTGCATTGGCACGTCTCTACTTTGTGTGCTGTGTCGCCGTCGAAGACTAAGACGACGTCGCAAACGCCTGACAATAATCTTCCCCTGCCCAGACTTTTCAAGAGAGGGTATAGCAGAAGATTACAGGATTGGGCCTCCTATGAATCCTGACACAACCTTTGTTTGTGCCTTTAGTATTCCTCACCAGCGTACCTGACTACAACTTTCCTGTCCTTAAGATAACTATCCATGACCCTCCTCAAGTTTAGCGGACACTCTCCTCAGCCAGTCGGACTCTGTATGGCTGGCCACCAGGCTTTATCAAAAGCCTCTATGTCCGATGATACTAGCGCTGATTTTCTTTTGATCCAGCTTCATGTGAATGGACTGCATTATTACATAGAGGAGTCTTCGGTGCTCTTTGTGGCATGAACCCGTACTGGCGAGTACCCTTGGCAAAGGTAGAATTTAAGGTGGGCCACTAGCATTTTCTCAAAGATCTTTCCCAGTATAGGTTGTAGTCCATTCCCGTGTAGTGGCGGGTTAGAATACCCACTACCCCATATCTTCCCGTGGGTGTCGTAAGAGGCGACAGAGGAAACTGAGGCAGAAGATGGCAGCAGCATCTTTCTGATAACAGCAAATAATAAAAACTGCGGTTGCCAACCCGCTCGCCAAGCGTGGCAACTACGGCAATATCCCCAATGAAGAAAGTTACGAAGAAACGGCCCCAGTTCCCCGGCGGCCCCGCTATTCCTGGCTACGGTGGCGACCATGGTAACGGCGGGGCAGGGGTGCAGAATCTCCGGTGGAGGTTCGGTTGCCACCTACGACGACTCGACCTGGCAACTTATAACGCACGCACCTGAGGACTGACGAGAAATCCTGGAGCTGGAAGAAGATATAGACAAGTTGCGCTTGAACATTATGGGATTATCTGAGGTCCGAAAGGAGGGGGAGGACACGGTAATCCTCGAATCCGGCAACTTGTTCTATCACTGGGACGGCGACCATCTCTCCCAAGTAGGTGTAGCATTTGTCGTCCACAAGTCTCTCGTTAACAACGTTGTAAAGATTGGGAGTGTGTCGACAAGGGATTATACTCATAATTACCAAACGGTATTCGCCGTAGGTCATACCGGTTTACGCAAAAACCTTCCACACTTCCTGATAAGAAGGTGGAGGAAATGTATGAGAATATCTCTAGAGCCATGCACTCCTCCAAAACCCACTGTACGTTATTAAAGGAGACTTCAACGCAAAGCTAGGCACAGAGAGAACGGTGAGCTGAAAGTAGGGAAATTCGGATTAGGCAACGGAACCCATAACAGCAGCTGGCCGACTTCATGGAGAAAGAGGGACTTTATGATGAACTCTTTCTTCCAGAAGCGGCCCCACAGGAAGTGGACCTGGTCGAGCCCCGACGGTTCGACAATGAGATTGACTTCATTATGACGACTAGACGCCAACTGTTCAGTGATGTCTCAGTGATCGCGAGGGTGAAACTGGTAGCGATCACCGAATGGTTAGAGGCACACTGAACCTAAACGTTGTTGAGAGGTGTCGTCTAATGAAGTCAACGCCCGTCCCTCGTGCTCTAATCCAAAGTCCGAAACCTTTCAGCTCGAGTTACAAAACCGTTTTCAGTGCCTAGAAGATTGCAATGCAGTGGACGATATGAATGACAAGCTCGGAAACTGTCCATGCGGTCGGAGCTAAGTTTTGTAAGACCCGCCGCAGAAGAACACAAAACTCTCCGATCACACCTTAATCTCATGGCTGTTAGACGGGAAATGAAGCTGCAATCTTCAGTAGATTTGATAGCATACAGGCAACTGAACAGACAGATCTCCAAATGCATGCGGCGGGATTTGCGCAACTTCAATACAGCTGTATTGAAGAAGCGATCGAGCGGAACCAGGGCTCCAAAGTCTTTGCCAGAGATCTGTCTGCCAGAAAGAGCCAACTGTCGAAGCTGAAGACCGTGTGGCAGCGTCGTTTCCGGGACACCTGAGATTTTGAGTGAGATTGAGAGGTTCTATGGGCAGCTGTACACATCATCGTTGGAGCCACGCAAGTGTGAGTAACGATCCAAGAGCGAGTCTTATCCGACACTATTCCGATGATATCCCGGACGTCAGTCTGAGCGAGATTAGAATGGCTCTCCAGCACCTTAAAACGGCAAGGCCCCAGGCGAGGATGGAATTACAGCGGAGCTTCTGAAAGCGGGTGGAAAACCGGTACTTGAAGTCCTTCAGAAGCTCTTGTCCCACATGGTGGCACTACACCGGAGGCGTGGAGCAGAAGTGCGTGGTGGTCTTGTTCTTCAAGAAAGGCGACAACGCTTCTTGAAGAACTACAGACCGATTTCCTTCTGAGCCGCGTCTACGTGCTGTTTTCGAGAGTCATTACGAATCGTCTCGCACGCAGACTCAACGACTTCTAGCTTTCCGAACAAGCTGGTTCCGAAAAGGATTTAGTACCATAGACCACGTACATACCCTTCGGCAAATTGTACAGGAGTCCGAGGAGTACAATTTGCCACTATGTCTGGCGTATGTGGACTATGAGAAAGTCTTTGATTCCGTCGAAATTTGGCGGTGCTGCAATCCCTTCAGCGGTGCCAAGTTGACTGTCGGTATATCGAAGTGCTGAAGTTTGTACAGTAGGGCCACGATGGCTATCCGAGTACAGAACCAGAGTACAAAACCTATCCAACTGCAGAGAGTGTAAGACAGGGTGACGTTATATCCCGAAACTCTTCACCGCTGCATTGGAAGACGTTTGCTTCTGGACTGGAAAGGATACGGCATTAACATCAATGGCGAGTACATCACTCACCTTCGATTTGCCGATGATATAGTCCTTATGGCAGAATCGCTGGAGGACCTAAGCACTATGCTCAATGACCTCAATAGTGCCTCCCAACGGATAGGTTTAAGATGAACATGGACAAAACAAAGATCATGTTTAATGTCCATGTCACACCTATGGTAGTTGTTGGGAGCACTAAGCTCGAAGTTGTTGACGAATATGTTTACCTGGGACAAATAGTCCGACCAGGTAAGTCCAACTCGACCGAGAGGTCAATCGACGGATTCAACTCGGCTGGGCAGCGTTCGGGAAATTACGGCACATCTTCTCGTCAGGTATACCTCAAAACTTGAAAACGAGGCTGTACAACCAGTGTGTTGCCAGTGATGACCTACGGAACTGAGACGTGGTCCTTCACTGCTGGCCGGATGAGGAAGCTCAAGGTCGCTCAGCGAGCTATGGAGAGGGCTATGCTCGGGTCTCACTGCGTGATAAACTTAGAAATGAGGATATCCGCAGTAGAACCAGAGTGACCGACATAGCCCAACAGATTAGTAAGCTGAAGTGGCAATGGGCGGGCCATATAGCTCGAAGAACCGACAACCGATGGGGAAAAAGGTTCTCGAGTGGCGGCCTCGTACCGGCGGACGAAGTGTAGGGCGTCCCCACTAGATGGAGTGACGACCTGGTAAGACATGGGAAGTCGATGGATGCGGGTGGCTCAGGACCGTGCTTTGTGGCATTCCTTGGGGAGGCCTATGTTCAGCAGTGGACTTGTGAAGGGCTGTAATGATGATGATGATGATGGCCCTGCCGCTTTTGGAATGGTGTAATCTACTTCCTGGGTTTTAAGCACTATGACTGTAGCGATTTTGCAGCTGTTTGGGAAGTTGTTTATAGCATTAGGCATTTATTAAGGAAGGAAGGATTTTTTTTTAAATTAATCGTGCATCACAGACTCGCGGTCCGTACCCTTTATTACATTTATTTTTGAATTATTATTACATATCGAATTTCTAAGGTATAACACTTTGCCAATTAATATTTAAATGTACATGTTTTCTTTTACAATTTTTCGAGTATTATATTGTACCTATATCTAAATAATTAGTTTTATTCGAACCGATTATCATGACTTTTTTTTTTTTGTTTTTCATCACTTTATCACTTTATTTTCTATTTTTTCTGTTTTTTCTTCCTTTTTATGCTTCTTAAACTATGTATTTAAAAGGTTAAACTCTACATACTTATTACTAATTTATAACTATAGTTCACAAATAGCCTTATTTTTAAAGTAAAACCATAGACTTAGAATATACTAGCGTATAGACCAACATAGTGTGCAAGGAGAAGAAAATTCCTTATGGCAAAATGCAAGATAGAAAAGGACACCAAATCTCATGACTCTGTAACCGATTTTGAATGACAGGTCGGTACACTCCACACGTCGCAAGAAATAGCTCCGAGATATTTTGTAATTTTAAAGTGTAATAGTGGTTATTTTTAGTAAGTAACTTTTTCCAAAATGGTTATTTTCCGTGAGGACTGTGTTGTTAATAATAGAAATAATCCTGATAATTTCACATATCACAGGTAATTTCAAGACGTCGTCAATGTTATGACGCGTTTATTTTTTGGTTAAAATTTATGTTACATACTGTTTAAAATATAGAATATATTCAATTATTTTGTTAATTTTGATATTTTGCAAAGAAAAAAGTCACGTTGTTGATAATTTGCATGAATTTGTAAATAGATTTTTATACAAAATATTTTACATGTACGCTAGGACTCAACTATATCAAAATTAATGTCGATATTTATCTTGAATGTTTATAATGAATCGATAGACTTGCCTACACAACAAGAAAAATAACCTCGGTTTGCGTTCTAAAATGTAATTTTATTTTCCGTTTTCGCAGATTCCTCCGGATTCTATAATTAGAAAATTGGTTAAGTTTCATTGACGGTTGGTTGGAATGCAAGAAGAACTCAACAATTTGCAGCAAACATTTTCTGAGAAGTATAAAAAGAAAAGTAAAATAAAACAATTTTATTTAAAGGAGTTATAATGATTTATATTTATGAACACTACACATTACTGAATTAAATTACTTACGGATTATATCGCGTTTAATTAACTTATTTTATTAATTCGACGTTCGTGCTTTACAGCACCCATGGTCACGGGGACTGAGGTGATTGACGTCCAATGTCAGTTAATCCGGAGTACCTTCAGCTTTTTAATTATTAATTTGGTCCGATCACGCAGAATGAACTAACTGTGTCTTGAAGTCTTTAGTGGTATGCTTGGGTTTAGTTTTAATTTTATTAATTACAGGATCCAAGCAGGTGGTAGTACCTAGCCTCCTCTCATTGAAATTAGATGTTTTAATTTCAATAGCCTCACGTATCATCCTTTGGCAGGAATCGATGTTCTTCGCGAGAATCTGTGGTTTATCAACTAATGTAATGGCGGAGCCGTCTAGATATGATCACAAAGTCTGAAGTCGGGAGGTCTGCAGGTCAAGTCGGAGGTCGTCGGGAAGTCTGCACAGATCATATCTAGACGGCCCCCGCCATTACATTAGATTTGATAAACCACAGATTCTCGCGAAAGCATCGATTCCTGCCAAGGATGATATTGTGAGGCTATTGAAATTAAAACATCCTAATTTCAATAGAGAGGGAGGTGGTGGGATTTTACCACCTGTTTGGGATCCTGTAATTAATAAAATTAAAACTAAACCAAGCATACCACTGCAAGACTTCAAGACATAGTTAGTTCATTCCGTGGATCGGACCAAATTAATAATTAAAAGCTGAAGGTACCCGGATTAACTTTGACATTGGGACGTCAATCACCTCAGTCCCTCAGACCATGGGTGCTAAAGCACCTGAAACGTCGGGAATTAATAAAATAAGTTAATTAAACGCGATATAATCCGTAAAAGTAGTTTAATTTGATAAAGGAGTCATTTCTACATTATTTGTACCAGTAAGTAAAATATTGTTATAATAAGACTTCAAAAATATAAATTTAAAGCATTAGATAAATATAGAGACAGATTTTCATACATTATAAAACTGTACATTAAAGACAAAAATCTTGAGATTATACTTTTTAAGCCATTATGAACCCAACTAAGTATCTATTTATCAACCAAAATAAATGTATAACCTTATGCTTAACCAACCGCACAGCCTCACGGTCACACTAGTACAATATTCATAATATCATGCTATTTTCCCAAGGGATTGAGCTGAGCTTCTGGAACTTCTGATTATATTCCCAAATCATAACAATAAAACTTTTTAGCTTAGTTAGTATAGATATTTAGTAATGCTCGTTACTAGACGACGCGCATGAGACGTGATAGTATAAATTTCATAGTATTTGATACTCCAACGGTCAATGCCCGATTCATGCTTGATGGCCGACGACATTGTCGCGAGGGCTTAAATAGCGTGGTTCATCCCTACAGTGTTAGTCGAGAGAAGAGGAACCTGGTTATATAGCTGCGCAGATCAATAGATTCTGCGAAATTAAGTTGCATCAAGGCGGTCAGTCCATGAATGAGTGACCATTTTCTTAACATACCGAGATTGAGAGAATAGAGAGTGCATCTGTATCCTCAGACACTTAGTACACTTTACTGTGTTAAGATCATTATGTTTTTAAAACTCATGCAGCTAAAATGATAATAAGTTTATTATTACTTATACTTTTCAGGGACAGATGAAAGAATATAAACATGAAGCATGATGAAGCCTCATAAACATATTGGCCTTTAAACAGAGCAATCTTATTTAACTGATTCCACAAGTTTCCTTCCTTAAATTATTAAGTTTACATTCATATTTAAGTCGAATGTTAAAATAAACTTTATAATCTATTTAATTATTAATTATTAAATGTTTGTAATTATCACAAGTAACACTTATATGAAAATAAAGCAGCCATTATGTACCCGTGTCCCCGTTTTTGTTTCCCCATCAAAAATATTATATAATATAAATAGGTATATACTTAGTTAAGTATCTACCTGTTTATATTAGCAATATGTTAAAAATAAATTCCGGGAAATTGCCCATTATGGTAAATATTTTCTCCAAAGATCATACTCGAAAATACAACATTCTGATCTGATTATTGGGGAGTTTTTTAAGTTTTTTCGGTAGTCACCTGGGATTTAATACATTTGAATTAAATCCAACAAAAAGGCAGGTAGGTTCAGCTTATTCCCAGGAACATGTTATATGAATATTTTTAATTATTTTAGAACTATCATGGTAAAATTCAGTTAATTTTTGAAGTTATTCAACTTCATGCACTAAACATTTTTTTATAATCTTTTTACCGCTTCCTTAATAATCATTTTCGATAGGCCTTTTAAGTAAAATATGCATCACTAGCTAACGCACACAATGACAAATCAAAATCGGTCACGCGTTTTCGGGCTGTCAGGTGGTCTATACGCCAGTATATTCTATGTCTATGAGTAAAACATTGTTGCGAACATGTCACTTTAACGTCCTTTAACTTCAACGTCACTTTAACTTTAGTTTGAATGTCGTTTAAATCACTTCGTCTCGGACCACGTTCATAATGTTGTTTGCAACCTTTAAGTCTCGATGATGTATGCCATTTTGATGTTGTAATCCCTAATTTGTTTGTGGTGGCAGACCTGGCGCATAATGAGAAACGGCAACTGCATCTTCCTCACACCAATCTGTGTAGTAGATGCGCTCGTATGGCCCGAGATTGCCACCATCTCATGGGAAATACTGTTGTACAGGCGATGTTTTTTCTGTCGATCGCACGATTACCACCGTCGCCGCTCCGTGCCCTGAGCTTCATGTATGGTAAGAGTTCGCGATCCCTCCCTTTCCGTAGCCCTGGCTGATGAGATTTTCCTTTCAGCCTGGGTGTGTCCCAGATATAACGCATTTTCAAGGACTTTGGGATCTGTAAGCCCGTAACTCTTCAGCACTAGGAATCGCAACCTAGTATTGGATGAGTAAATGCCATCGTAGATCTCATTTAGGCATACGCTACATCCAGTGGGTTTCTGTGCGTGCAGATCCATTCGTGGTTGATATTAGCCACTAGATTTGGACGATATGGCAGCTGATTGTTGTCGCCTATAAGAAGAATCTCGCTTGCACCCGTGATTTGTACTGCCGTTACTATGGCCCCAAATGGTTCATGAGCGCTTCGTCAATTAAGAGACGGGTGGTTCTCAGACGCCCCATGCCATTTACCGGTTGTTGAGCCATAGTCCGCACCTTCCTTCCTGCGTCTCCTACACGTGATGCTAGCCTCTCCTCAGGTCGCTTGCAGGTACAGTTGTTGTTGTTATTATGATATCTTTTCTGCCTCAAAGCTGTTAATAACCCAAGATGTTTTTCCACAGGTACGCCATTGACCCATGTTATTGTTGCCAATGCCCAAGAGAGCCGCCTTCCTCCAAGGTCATGGACACAGCCTTGAGCCTGTCCAGGGTCTCGTCCTCAAGCATAACTCTTGTACACTCTTTGTGTTACCACTATGGGGTCGTGAGGAGGTGTTCGAAAGACAAGTTGGCCCAACCGCTTAGTCTCAGTCCCGTCCAGCCACAAAACCACCTGTTGCGTTGTATGCCGCCATGTACAATCCCGACACATTTTAATTACTTCAGCTGTGTCGTTGTTGTGCACTGCGGCTTCGGATTCCTCGAGCTTCACCACAGCTTATCTTCATAACCTCGGTGAAAGGTTTCCAAGATGTTCTTGCAGGTCATGATATTAACTTTTCTGGTAGCTTTAATGATCGCTTTAAACTCGAGGAATGCATTTATCCAGTGGTCCAGGGCCTGACACCTCCCTGAGACTCGGCAGAGTGACTTGTCCCAAGTCTGCTTTCGTCCGTGGACTGAAACAGAAATCCCCATGCACATGCATGGGGATTTTCTTGTTGACATTTGGGGAAGTGCTTCGCGACGCTCTTAACAGTGGCTACCATCATCTCTGTTGAACGCAGATATTCTTTTCTTCGGGATTACTTGGGATTGCAGCGATGACTTGACCGAAGGTGCTAGCAACTGCTGCTACTTTATCTATTGTTTCGGCTGGGATAATTGTGTCCGATTAGCTTTTCTCTCCTTTCGGCGTCCATTTTTTGCAAGCGTTCGGATCCACTTAATACCCTTCTGGGTTTACTATGGGGTATTCCCTGCTGTCAGTAGGGTACAAGCATGAAGGTTCATTGGATCTGAATGGTTTCACAAACCGAGGTTTTCACCTATGTCTTGTATACCACCCTCATGATGTTCTGAGGATTTTAATACTCTCATGTGTCTTCTACCTTCGTATTCTACCACCAGCATCTACGCTTATTATTTTGCTGGTACTTTTAGCCTCACCTGCCTCCGCAAGCAGCCAGCACTGACCATGCCTGGGCAAACTCGGTGATGTCGTCGCCTTTTTCGAATAGTGCGATGGTTTTGTTCCACGTAGGCACTATTCGGCAGTGATGGTTTGCTACTTTTATCTTCAGCACCTCATACTTCTTACGTTTTATGCTCGTTTTGAAGATGCTGCCTTTGGGAGTAAGGCGAGCCGGGTGAGATGTTTATTCTATTTGGAGCCATCGCGTTGCAGAAGCAAAACCCAGCCTTTCAGAGGAGTCGTCCATGAACATGGCTACTGTTTTAAGTCTAAGACCTGGGTTGCCTAGTTCGGCATATTCCAGTAGTTTCTTTGCAGGCTGATTAATTGTTCTAGTGTGTTCTATGTTTGTGTTTTGTATTGTTATATTATTATCCAGGAGTTAAATAAAAGTACTGTTCCTTTTAGCAGCTAAAAGAACAGTACTCTTTCTCCTGATTTAACTCAGCAAACGGTGGAAAGGAAGGAAGAAAGGAAGGAGGTTAGGTTAAGGTTAGGTTCCCGTGGAGTTGCCAGAGCTCCCATCGGGCGCGTCCCCAGGTGGCGGATAGGGGAACGCCACTCATATGGGTGGTAGCGGAAACCGTCGCGGACCAAAACTGGCTGGGTGAGGGCTTGCTAGATAATGGAGGGCTACTAGTTGCTGCCTCGTATCCTCTCCGTTGAGAGGAACAGAGAATGTGACATGCGCGGTGAGGTGCCAGGTGCACTCGGCTTTTGCCGACGCCGGGCAACCCGTAATCGCGGGATTTTCAGGACCACACCCTGTAAAAGGAAATTGAATGGGCTCAGTGTTCCCTCACCCGGTCGGCTCTTGGCTTAACCGCCTGGAGTCGCGAGGATGATAACCTCTTTAAAATCACCCGAAGCTCAACGCCGTGAGGAGCTGCATGGCTGATGGGTAAATGTTCAGTCGTTAGCGTTCCGTCAGGGGTACCGGCCGACACCCTTGACGGGTTACGCATAGGCTTATCCGGGCAAAGGAGGCGCTGTTCGGATGGACTGTTATTTCCTCAAAAACAGGAGAGGTCGAAAATCAGGCTGGATCGGATACTGGCAGCGATGGAAATCGGTCGCGTGGGACGTCTTCCGCTAGAAACGTCCAGTGTGCCGGTCTTCAGATGAGGAAGCCTGCGGCCCCAGTTGCCGACTTCGGGGAGGGTCGGTAGGCATCGAGAGGGGCAGTGCTTAGCCGCGGAGGGATAAGCACGGACGGTTCGTGTGCTCCAATACCTCGGCGGCTAGTGAAGCAGAGAGTGACATGGGGTTCACTACGGAGGACCCTGGCGATGGCGGTGAAAGCTGTGCCTCGCTGGGGAGCTCAAGGCGGAGCTCAACGCCGCCAAGAGGAGCGGCAAAGCCGTCGCGGCCGACGAAGTATCGGAAATGCCGACGCGCTCGCGAGCGACGAGCTGCTCTTGCAGCGAGGGGAGAGCCACCTGCGGTGGCCTTGAGCCAGCTCTCGCTCTGGATGGGGTGGACTTAGTCCTGAAGGTTGCCAAGGTTACCAAGTCCGCAGCCTGAAGGGAACGTTCACCCGTGGCTTAAAGGAGGCTGCCGCGGATATCAGGAGGCGGTTGGCATCCTCCTCAACAGGACAGCCTCTGACGAGGTCGCAAAGTTGCAGGAGGAAAACAGCCGCCTCAGAAATGACCTGGAGGACTCCGGCGGCAAGTCGCTGCGCTAAGCGAGCAGCAACAACGACGCACGTCCACCGATACCGCACCTGTAGTGGCCCCGACTCGTACCGCGACCGGCAAGCCCTCGTACCGACGAAGAGGTCGAGCGCATTGTCCGGCTCTGTATGCTCCAGTGCGGGACCATGGTTAACGCTCGGCTGGAGGCAATTTCTCGGCGTCTCCCGGCGGAAATCCTCCGTCCGCCTTAGCGGCTCACACGCGGAGGACTGAGGAGCCGCCGAGACTTGCGCCTCAAAGGGAAGCCCGCGGAGGGTAACAAAGCCCGCAGAGGAGCTCCTCCGAGCGACCAGCCCACGACTGCCGGGTCTAGGGTGAGACCTGGGCGAAAGTCGTGGGCCGCAAGAAGGCCCGCAAAGCCGCCAAGAAGGCCAGCAGCCTGCATGCGCCCAGGTGGAACCGCAAAGACGGCTCCTAAACCTGCGCGGCAGACTGCCAAAGGCGGTCGCAAGAGACCGGCTGTGCATGTTCCGCGGTCCAACGCTGTGACGCTAACGTTGCAGCCCGGAGCTGTGAGCGTGGCGTGACGTCCTCGGTCATCGCCGAGGTACGTCACGCCACGCCCACACGTAGACGTAGTCGGTAGACGTAGTCGGTCATCGCCGAGGCCAAGGCCAAGATCAAATTATCAGATCTTCTTTCAGTCCGTCACCCTCAAGCAGGCTGCCACGGGTGCGCGGCTGTTCGAGGTGGCTGGTACTGTGAACGGCAGTCCCGAAAAGGCGGATGCACTGGCCGCCAAGATGAGGAGGTCCTCAACCTGAGGACGTCGGGTCTCCAGACCAATGAAAACCGCAGAGGTGCGGATTGCTGGCCTGGACGACTCGTGACCTCTGAGGATGGTGGTGGCTGCCAGAAGCGAAGAGTGTCCGCCGGACAAGGTGCGGGCTGGCGATATACGCACCGAAGCCACCGGACTCGGCGCGGTCTGGGTTCGGTGCCCTGTAGCGTCGGCGAAGAAGATCGCCGATAGCGGCAGATTGCTGGTAGGCTGGGTGGCGGCAAGGACAGCTACTACAGCCCGGGCTTTACAGTGCTTCCGATGCCTGGAAAAGGGCACGTCCGGGCGAAGTGCACCGCCGAGGTTGACCGTAGTGACCTCTGTTATCGCTGCCAGCCTGGCTGCGGCCCTGTGCATCGCGGCGCTTAATTGCAGCCTTTGTTCTGCTGGTGGGAAGGCCAGCAGAGCACAGAGTAGGCGGAGGGGCCTGGGGCCTGCCAGCAAGGCCAAAAAGAAAAGGAAAAGAAGAGGAGCACTGCTGCCGGGTTAACCTCGCTGCCCTGCAGCTAGCAGCTCCGCGCCGACTCGGCCCAGGACCGTTGCCGAGGAATGGAATGTCAGTAACGGCACAATTCCATTTCTCCAGGGCAACATCAACCACTGTGCTAGAGCTCAGGATCTCCTACTCCAGAGCATGGCAGAGTGGTCGATTCAAAATAGCCTAGAATGAATGCTATACGAGACGAAAGTAGCTGTATACTGAATGATGAAGTTTGAATTTAAAAGATGGAAGGAATACTTTGAAAGCGTGTTTATGAGTGAAGAGTCTGAATTATGAAATAGAAACTCCGAAAGAAGTGGAGAGAGGTAGAGAGAGATGAAATAATGAAAGCAATGAAAAGCATGAAAGCAGGTAAGGCAGCCGGATATGATAGAGTATCACCGAAATGCTAAGGGCTGAGAGGAGGGGCAGGCCTGCTGTACACCTTGTTTAATTTATGTTGGGAAACCAAAGGGTACCGGAAGACTGGTGCAAAGCCGTTATAGTTCCAATATATAAGGAAAAGGGTCACAGCAGGACTGTAAAAACTACCGTGTTATCAGCTTGCTTAGTATTGTGGGTAAACTGTCTGCTCTATTAAATGACCTGGAGCTCACAGGCCTGCAGAGAAAAAAAAGAGAAAACCCGATGCATCTCCTTAATCTAGTCGCGCAAAATTAGGAGTTGATTTGGATGAACGCGATGTGGTTAGTAGAGAGATCGGGTATGCGTCGTGATCGCGAATACAGCTGCTGAACCGCCTCGCCCTAGACCTATCATCATTCGCCTAACGCGTCGTGCTATCCGCGACCAACTGTTACGCGCGGCACGTGTGCGGCGGGGAGCCGATACATCCGGGTTCAACATTAATGTGAAACAGTGCGCTTTATTTAAATGAACGCCTGACACACACTAACAAGCAACTTTTCTTTAAGGTTAGACAGGAAGCACGGCAAAATAACTGGCGTTATGTATGGACTAAGAACGGCAATATATTTGTAAGGCGTGATTCATTGTCGAGCAAACGACGAATTTATATGGAGAGTGATATTGTAAAGGTTTTTTGTGTTACTTAAATTTGATGTTTAATATACTTAAATTTTGTTTTTATCTTATTGTTTTGTATAGTATTAGTACATTTCAATATTTTTTAGGCTCAAGGATTGTAGGGTTTTTAACTGTTATACGTTGTGTCCACATTATAATTTACCGCGTAAGGTTGTTGATAATATTTTACTTCTTTTTATATTATTTTTCTGTAGTATTTTTATGGGAGTTTAATATGTTTAACGTGATTTTATCGTGTCTCACGATTTAATGCATGACGTGAATTACGTTTTGCGATACTTCTTAATATATTTTGCTACGCTTTGTCTTAACGTTAACATAAACGTCTGTTATTTTTTGTACACAATGTTACAATTGTAGCGATTCGTCAATCTTTTGAATGTATGCATTGGGATGAATTTTACATTTATTTATATAATATTTCCCCATCCCATTTGGCTTTATTTATACATTTTATCCGTCCTCATCTGGGCACTACTTTATTATTTCCTCAGAACTAACCGTGTATAGGGATAGGCCTTTATAAGTAATCCCAGTGGATTTCTGTTCATAAACCTTTACCTACATTAGCTATCTTTAATCGTTATAAATTATATATTATTAACTGTTATATACCTAGTATAATTTTAATAACATTATATTACAATGGCTAGAAAAAACTTAAAGGTTGGTTTTATAAACCCCGCTCACTCGGAACGCGTCATGATGAGTTTGTGGTGGCAATGGACCGTCATAAGGTGGACATTATGGCGTTAAGTGAAACCTGGCTTCGGGAAGGGAAGAAGGTCAGGCACCTCGTTTGCCTGGCTATCAGTTACGACATATTCCCAGGTCGGTCGACATACGTACACGAGGTGGCGGTGTGGGTTTTATATCAGAAGGGGCTACCAGTTCGCATTCTCACTCACCCCATAGCACCGTTAGTGGAACAAATGTGGCTGGGTACTAAGATCAGTGGTAAGTCTATTGTTATTGGCACTGCCTATAGGCCACCTTGGTTTCAATACATAATTTTCTTGATGCGCTTACAGACACGATTAATTCCTTCCCATCGTTTGACTATTTACTGCTCCTCGGAGATTTTAATATCAACTACCTTGATAAACATAACCTTACACTAAAATATTAGAGGAGTTTTTATTATAAACAGTCTTAAACAATATGTCAACAAACTACACATTTCACAAATAACAGCGAAACACTAATAGATCTTATTTGCTCTAATGTAAACCTCAATCAAGTAAATGTGGACTATATTCCTGATTTGAGCCACCACGCGTTCATATCATGCGGTTAATAACTTCAAAATGTCCTCCACGTAGAATAGTTTATAGGCCACCAAGTATATTGAATCGAATCGCCTACACCCAGGTTTTAGAAAACGTAGACTGGAATTAATTACAAATATGACAGATGTCAACGCTATGGTAACTGAATTTAACACAGCCATTTTATCTGTCTTTAACCTACTTGCGCCACTTAGATCGGTATGCATCAAGGAACATCATTACCCCTGGATAACTTACAATGTTAAATTAATGATGGGTCTCCGTGATCGAGCGCATCAAAAGCACGATTAACAAAGCTAGTTTATCATATTATTACAAAGAACTAAAAACAAGTTACTATTGCATACACAATGAAAAGTCTGCTTATTTTAATACCTACGTTAACTATAATATAAGTAATCCTCAAGTACTCTGGACCCACATAAAACGACAAATTAAAATAAAAAATGACCATAAAGAATCTCTGCCCCCTAATATAAACGATCCGAAAAATATAAACTATCATTTCCTTAATATCCCAGGCCGGGTTCTGCCTCACAGTCAACTATAGATTACTACCGAGACGAACAGATTTAGTTCTGCAATATTTGACCTTGTTCAAACTGACAATAACGCTGTTATAAAAATACTTCAAAATTTAAAATCAAACGCTCTAGGTGTGGATGGTATCTCATTGGAAATGCTACTGTCGAGTCTCCCTATTCCATAGGTGTTCATCACAAAGATTTTAAACATTTCTCTCACAAAAAACGTTTCCCACTCTATGGCAAATGGCGTTAGTGGCCAATTCTAAAAAGTAAATATTATGGACTTTAAGGATTTGCGGCCATAAGCATACTGCCATGTATGTCTAAAATTCTAGAAAAATTGTTGTGATCAACTAACCCATTACTTAAACTTGAATAACATCCTACCAAACGTTCAATCCGGTTTTAGGAAACAGCATAGTACAACAACAGCCTTAGCCGATGTGGTTGATAATATTTTAAACGCGCAAGACTCTGGTAAGGCTACTATTTTAGTACTTTTGGACTATTCCCGTGCATTCGACACAATAAATAGACGTCACTGCTAGCAAAATTTAGGTATTATGGGTTTGGTTCCGACAGTCGACTGGTTTGCTAGTTACTTTAGTGATCGTAGACAGACTGTCGAAGTAACGAATAGTGACGGCTCTAGAACAGTTTCGAATGGTCTCCTGTTGCGAGAGGGTGCCAAGGCTCAATACTGGGTCCTTTGATTTTTGCCTGTATAGTGCAGATATTACTAAAAGCATAACAAACTGCAAGTATCACATATATGCTGACGATGCAGCTATATATTTCCTTCCACCCCAGTGAAAGCACTGATGCAATACAAAAGTTGAGTGATGATCTAAATCGCATAGCAGATTGGTCTGAAGCAAATACCTTAGTTTTAAATCCTAATAAATCAAAATACATGATACTCGGTACTAAAGCACAAATCAGTAAAGTGTTAGCTGCCCACCAATGGTAAAATAAAATGTAAATGTTGAGCGTGTTAAAGAGGCGAGAAACTTAGGAATATTAATGGATGAGCAACTGCGGTTTGAAAAACAGATAATTAATACAGCTAAGAACTGCTTTTACCGGTTGAAAGTTTTGTACCAAATCAGAAATGTTTTACGCACTGAGGTGCGTAAGAAATTATGCGAATCGTTAGTACTATCTAAGTTTAATTACGCTGACGCGGTAATAGGGCCTAGACTTCTCGCGCGTTCAAGGAAACTTATCCAGCGTGTTCAAAATGCCTGTGCCCGCTTCTGTTATAAAATTCCTCCACGTGCCCATGTTACACCTTATATTAACAATGCAAGAATGCTTAAAATGGATTACCGTTACAACTACATTTCGCCACTTTATTGTTTGGCACAATCAAAACGAGAACCCTCCTATCTTTATAATAAGTTACAATGGCACGAGACAATGCTACGAAATCGACAAGAGCTTCATGCACAAGTTGCTCATAACCATACATCATTCTGCCGCGTTCCGAGGGAGCTTCAGATATGCAACTAAGTGCTGGAATAACCTCCCACCGCCTCTTCGTAACCTACAACAATCAGTGTATAGTTTTCGTACAAAATACAAAGCTATACTATTAAACGAACAGATACGATCGTAGAGTATCAATTTAAAATTTTATGTTTTAATGCTTTAATGTATATCTATGTATTATATATATATATATATATTCCAGTGCGTATAGTCGTTTTTTTTTTTTTTTTTTTCACATTCTAATTATTACACTATTTCTTTCCATTGCGCGCCTAGTGTTAGCGCAAGTTCTGTGATAAAACATGCTAAATTGATGCGGTAACATGTAATGTTGAACACATGTCTCGGATAGCTATTGTGTATAAGTATTTTACATGAAATTTAAATTATTTTATATCCTCGGTTCCAGTTATGCAATGAAATTAACATTCGTAAAAGTCCGGTATAGCACTTCAAAGATAAGGCAGTTGTGGCCCTAAAGTAAATATAAAAGAATATTAAAACCTACCAATTGTGTATATAATTGTATTATTAATCCAAACAAGTATATATTATACGTGCCCATGTGTGTATGTGTGTGTTATCCGTAGTATATATTTATGTATATATATGTATGTGTATATATCATGTATATGTATATATATTATATGTGTGTGTATCTATATAATGTTCTTAAGGTAGCCACTGAAAATCAGGGCTAGGATGACATATTCTAGCGTATCCTGAGTGCAGTCCTATTTGGACCATTTCCATTTTTTTTTTTTTTTTTTTTTAAGTTGTTTTTTTTTTTCATTTAGTTGTTCACTTTTTTTAAGTTTGTGTGGTAAGTGTATAATTAAGTCTAATTATAAGAATACTTGAACATAATGTATTTTAAGCATTAATTCCTATTTTTTTAAGATATGGCCAAATAAATATCTCTTTCTTTCTTTCTTTCTTTCTTTAAGGTGTTAATTGAAAGAGTTATGGAAGAAACTGATGGAAAAAATTTGGAATGTGCAAGCTGGATTTAGAAAAGGATGGGGTGTATGGATCAAATCTTTTCCAGAAAGTTTTTTTTTTTTTTTTTTGAGAAGTTTTGGCCAAAAATCAGAATTTTTTTGTGTGTCATGGACTTGGAAAAGACATGACAGAGTGGACAGAAATGTGTTATGGCAAACACTGAACTCATTTGGGTTGAGCGCTGGTTATGTTAGGTTAGGTTAGGGAGGACACGGCCCCTGAACGGGTTCCCGCCTTGTCGTGGCAGGGGCTTAGTAGCCGTGGCTTGGTCACCCGGCAGAACAAAGAGAACCCCTTGGCTGGCCTGAGGTGTAGGGCCGGCCTGAGGTGCCACTCCGTGTGGGCCAGCGAGCCCACTTCGATGTGTGGTCGGTGGCTGCTGCGGAGGGGCTGGTCCGCCCTTACCGCTGCAGCCGAGGTGAGTCGCGGAGGAAGAGGAGGTTGGTATGGCGATGCGCCACTGCCCATCCTCCGCGACTCCTGAGACGGGCCGCACCGTTGATGGGTGGTGGTGGGCCGCGAGGGTGTTATTGCGAGCCGCCTCCTACCTCCGCGGCCGCCGAAACTTGGCTGGCGGGAACCAGAGACCAGATCCGCCGCTGGGGCCGCGAAAGCGCTGCCTAAGCGCCTTCCGGCCCCATGAATGGGTCCAGGGGCGAGGGACGGAAGTCCCCGCCCCCTCGATGGACCCGAGGCGGAGGCGCGAGCGGTGTCGGCGCGCGCCCTGAGGCGAGATGCACGGGTAGTCGAACACCTCACTCCCTGTGTAGAAACGAGGCCGGACAGACCGCCAGCACTAGTGTGGGCTGCGGAAGAATTTGATTCCAGCGGCCCTAGCGCGCACGTGTGAGGAGACACCGGTGGTTTTTTAGCCGGTAAGAGGTTACACGCCCCTCCGCCTTCCCCAGGCGGAGGTAGTCCATGAGGATTTCAAACGCAAAAAAAAAATGGTTAGGTTAGGTTAGGTTAGGTTCAGCTTCCCAGTGTGTGGAAGGAGGGAGGCTGGTCCTGCTCAGGAAGGAGGGGCGCCCCACGGACTCACCGTCCGCGTACCGGCCCATAATGCTGCTTGACGAGGCGGGCAAACTTTTTGAGCGTATCATCGCAGATCGCCTCGTCAGCCACTTGTGCAGAGAGGGGCCGGACCTGGACGAGAACCAATTTGGTTTTCGTCGCGGGCGCTACCATAGACGCTATTACGCGCGTGAAGGCCCTGGCGGAGGAGACAGTATCCCGGGATGGGGTAGTGCTGGCGGTGTCTTTAGACATCTCCAACGCCTTCAACACCCTACCCTGGAGTTGTATTCGAGGCGCTGAATTACCATCGCGTGCCTCCCTACCTCCGCCGCACAATAGGGGCTTACCTTGAAGAGAGATGCGTTACGTATCGGGGACGTGACGGCGCTGGTCGAGGCGCGTCATGTCGTGCGTGTTCCGCGGGATCGGTCTTGGGACCGCTCCTGTGGAACATCGGCTACGACTGTGCTGAGAGGTGAATGCAGCGATGAAATGCAACTTGACGTGTTATGCAGACGACACGCTTGTCACTGCCCGGGGAGCTCGCACAGGAGGCAGTGTTGGTTGCCACGGCTGCGGTGTCACGTGGTGAACCGCATCCGGCGCCTGGGCCTGGAGGTGGCCCTAAACAAGTCGGAGGCCATCGTGTTTCATGGCCCTCGACGCGCGCCGCCCGGGATCACACATCGTGGTCAGCGGGCCGGATAGCTGTCGAGTCCACCATGAAGTATCTGGGATTGGTGCTCGACAGCCGATGGGAATTCGGACCCCACTTCCGGCGGCTGGCGCCCTAGTTGATGGGCAGCGGGCGCGCTTTCAACGTTGCTTCCCAATTTGGGGCTCGAGTGCCGCCTGTAGGCGGTTGTACGTGAATCGTGCGGTCCATGGCCCTGTATGGGCCCCGTGTGGGCGATGGACATGACGGCCAGCACTCTCGCCATTCTGCGTAAACCGCAAAGGGCGATGGCCGTCAGAGTCGTCCGCGGTATCGCACGATTTACGAGGCGGCTTGCGTCCTGGCCGGATCCCCGCCCTGGGACTTAGAGGCGAAAGTACTCGCGTCATTATATCGATGGCGCGAGGAAGAGCGGCACGGGGCTCGAGGCCGGTAGCGGCAGATCGCGCTGCGCCGAGGAGCTCCATCAGGTCTTGGTGGCGGAATGGCGGCAAAGGCTTCTGCGGTTTACCGCCGGCCTCGCTACCGTCGAGGCGATCCGGCCAGTACTCGACGACTGGCCTGGAGAGGCACGGCTCCCTGTCGTTTAGGGTGACGCAAGTGCTGTCGGGGCACGGCTGCTTCGGCAAGTACTGTGCCGCATAGACAGGAGCTGGACGCTCGGTGCCACCACTGCATCCATTACGGGAGGACACGGCGCAACACACGCTCGCCGAGTGTGCAGCTTGGGAGGAGCAGCGCCGTGTCCTCACAAATGAAGTAGAGGCGATCTGCCGCCGCCGGCCTTAGTGCGGAAGATGGTCGGTAGCGCAGAGTCGTGGACGCGGTGGTGTCCTTCTGCAAGGACGTGATGTCGCAGAGGAAACTGCGGAAATGGGGAGATCTCGACTCCTTCCCCGCCGCAGAAGGCGCACCGGAGCAGGAGAAGGGCGGACAACGCCCTTTCCGGCCCCCATGAATGGGTCCAGGGCGAGGACCTGGGGAAATCCCCGCCCCTCTTCGATGGCCCTGGAGGTGAGGCGCGTGCGTCGGCGCGCGCCTCTGAGTATTTATTAGGTATAATCAAACTAAATGAATTTGGTTCCTTTGGATTATATGGTGTAGGTAGAGCTATACTATGAAATAACATATAATTTTCTACATCTACCAGTGGCACTTGCAACAAAAATATGATTTTATTATTTATATAATAGCAAATAATCTTACAAAGTCTTAGAATTAAATGTATATTCTTAATATCTTAAGCAGGCAATACTAAATTATTAGGTAGATACCTATAGTTATCGGCAAGTTCTTGGTATAACTGTTGTGGCGTTATAACGGCTGGATGTAAAATATCCTTACTGCTAAATAAAATAGCGTTTATGATATCTTCTTATTGAAAAGATAATGAAGAATTGAAGTTTCTAAACTGTCAAAATTTCATTAATATTAGCAGATATTTGTAGACCATTAGTTAATTCAGAAATATTTTAATTCTAATAGAGAGATTGTCGATAGCTGTAGTTAGCTTTGCTTCGTTGTTTTTATTTTATTTAGTGTATCATTATAATACGTTATTACAGAGGTAGTAACCAAAATGTTTTCTTTCATTGAAGCCAATTGTTTTCATCATTTTGTACAGATTCTATTGCTTCTTCATACTTTAGAGCGTCGTCTTCATCTAGAGTACCAAAATATGTTTTAACATTGTACCAATACCTCCAAACCAAGCAGCGCTTAGCTCTGTTATCTAATAAGTGTGAGATGGATTCAAAGTCCTTGTTCAAGTTCTGGTTTCGTACCGCTAATGGTTGAAGCATATTGTGACGTTCGGCAATAATCCCTAGAGTCCTAGTTTGGTCACATAAAATTTAATTGTATCTAACTTGCTTCCTATATTTCTTATGAAGGCTAAAGTGTGCAATATCTATTGAATTAACGTTTTCAGCTGGGCGTTATTAATTTTTATGTACCTAAATAATCAAAGTAGATGCCTGCACTCGAAGTTATTTGTTGAATATAATCTTGATGCGATTGACCTCGAGTTGGAGTTCTGTAAATAATTACTATAGTTAATACTAAACAAAGGTAAGTATTAATTAACCTAATTTTCTTTTATAACTATTTTTTTTCAGGTGGTGAGACTACGCTTATAGGTAAGTATAATTAACTTTCAGGCACTAGTATTTACTAAGTTTGTTTATTTTACAGGTTACTTCCGACTTCTGATGCAGGTTTCACCTGATCAGTGGTGCGTGACATGGCGTTGATTGATTAGTAGGGTAAGTGTATTATTACTATGTACCTTAACTATTTTATAGGGACCTTTCAGAGAGGGAGAGTTCCTGCAATCTCAAATGGTTCTTATGACATACTCACCGACTTTATATTTAACTGGTCGAGTATAGGTGCCATAGTATGACTTCGAGGACTTTGACTTTCTTATAAAGTCTAAAGTCTTCTCTCTGGAGTATTTCAGGCGGTTTTGCAACATGCGGACATAATCGGGGTATAGCCCTGGAGATTCATTATAAATGGAATTAGAATAAATGGTTTACCCCAAACATAAGTTCATGAGTGTGTAATGTGTCGAGTGAACGGATGTGTTATAAGTAAAGCATGGCTGTGTACAAATAACGAGGCCAATTACTGTTCTTCATTAATGTAAGATTTTAAGTATTCTTTTAGGGTTGAATGGCTCCGCTCTAAGGAGCCTTGGGTTTGAGGATGGTATGGTGAAGACCATAAGTTTTTAATTTTGAGGAATTCAGGTTTTTTCATAGGTCTGAAGTAAAATTAGTCCCTGATCGGAAGGATCATCTTAGAATGCCAAAGATTGATATATAATCCAGTAAGCATTCACTAGTTTCTTCCAGTGGTACTCCGGATGGATATGCATAGGAGAACTTGGTAAGGTCATCTTGTGGAGAATAAAACGTAATTTCGCTGGTCCGGCTTGGGAAGTGGACCGACGATGTCTAAGGATATTCTTTGGCATGGCTCTGTAGATGTGCTGGTGATCTGCATTGGAGCACGGTTGATTTTCCTAAGTGCTTTATTTTCCTGACATGCTTTACATATGATTCTATATCGCTTCGCCTACCTTTCCAATAATACGATTTTTTTATCCTGTTGTACATTCTGACAGAGCCTAAATGACCGGCTATCGGATATCATGGTTTTGAAAAGGATTTTCTTAATTTCTGTCGGAGCTGGGTATATAATATTGTTATGGTATATATGAATTTTAATTCGAGTATCATGAAAGAGATAACATAGAATATTATATATTTTAATGAATGAATGTTTTTCGAAGGGATTTTTCATATCTGATATACCGATTTCTTTAACTTTCTGGAAGTTATCAATTCATTTTTATTGTTTTAGCGTTTGAAAGATTCCTGGATAGGAGGCCTCATCAAAATGATGTACCTTGGTGAACAGTAAATAATAGCATTTATTATTTGTTTCTATCTTTTAAAGGAGAAGAGTTCTTTCTCGGACTCCTGTATGTCGGTGATAATTCAGGTCGGTTAATATTCTTGAATGTACGGGTTAGATTCATTTAAATCTATAGATGTTGGGACCAGGATTACTTTCGCGCCATTTCATAAGAGTATGCTCTTCTACTTCTGTGTTAAAGTTTTATCTTGCATGACATAGATTTAAGGAAATGGTAATCATCAACAGGTACGTCTGGGGATGAACTGTGGATGAAATGGGACATTATCGGTTTGAATTGCAGGTGGTGCTATCTGTTCAGGTTGAGGTAAGTTAATAGGTTCGTTTTCGATTTCTTCCTTAGGGTGTCTGGAATAATAGAAGTAAATCAACGTAGGGTAATGGGAAGTATCTTCAGCTAAATCCAATGTAGGAGAGATTGCTTCGTCTGGATTAAAGGAAGGTGGAGAAATTAGTAAGTCCATTAGATTTTTGTTCAGATTTCGACCGGGTCCACTATAGGAGGATTGGACGTTCGGGTCTGCAGGTTGGACAGGTTCACAGGAAACCGTGATAAGTCAGCGTTTGTGTTGGTTTTGCCTTTTATAATGTATATCATACTCAAATTCTTCCAATTTAAGTCGCCATCGAACAAGGCGGGAACCAGGTCTTTGTAATTAAAAAGCCACTGGAGAGGCTTATGGTCCGTCATTATTGTGAATGGGTTATATAGATAAGGACGAAATGTTTTGTGCCGAATACTATCGCAAGGCACTCTTTTCCGGTTGCTGTAATTATTCTCTGCTTTATTGAGTGCGTGAGGCAAAAGCAATAGGTCGATCTTGTCCTACTGGACCTTGGGAGAGAATAGCAGAGATGACAGTTTGATGCATCGCATGTCAAGAGGAAAGATTTAGTAAAGTCCGGATATGCAAGGAATGGAACTGTAACGAGTTTACCTTTCAAGTCTAAAAAGAAAGCTGTTGTTCATTCTTCCATTCAAAGGGACATCCTTTAAAAGGGACGGGGATTTTGCATTTTCAAGCCAAAAGGCTTTCTATTGAATTGAAATGCCCCTGAGAGAATTGCTTTTAGGCGCATCTTCAGGTTTGATTAACAATTGGTGAAACCCGGAAGCTAAGTCTAAGGTTGAAAATATTTGCTGTAACCCAGCTGGTCTAGGATTTCAGAAATTTGTGGAATAGGATAAGTTTCGCCGATAGTAATATCGTTAAGTTTGCGATAGTCAATTACTATTCGCCATTTACGTTGTCCCTGGGAATCTAATTTCTTAGGCACAATCCAAATTGGTGAGCTCCAAGGTGAGGATGAGGGTCTATTATTCTCTGGTCGAGCATCTTATTGATTTGGGTCTCGACTTCTTTTTATGACATTCTGGGAACCTGTACGTTTTAGTATGGATGGGCGTCTCGCTGTTCGTTTTAATTTGATGGTCAAGGGCGGATGTAAGGTTAATTGATCATTGGGTAGATGAAAATGTCGGAATACTGGGAACAAAGTTCAATGAGGCGTTGGACTCTTCTTGGTTTAGATGTTCTATTCTTAATGAGTTTATTACATGAGTGTAAAGGTGTGACTTTAAGATTTAAAGGAGACATTTTCTTTTGTATGGAGAATGGGCCCACTACAAATTTTAGGATACTTAATGAAATGTATGTCGATTTATTCCTTATAATCTATAGATTGCAAAATTAATATTAGTTTTATCGCATCTAAAGGGATTCAGAGAAATTAAACTATGAATATCACAATAACCCAAAAGAAACTAAACGCTTTTTTTATCTGGCTTTACGGCTCTGGGTTCTAGCCCTTCTGAGCCGAAACTGAAAGTTGTTTTCTATTAGTATTGTGAGTTAGAATAGTATATAGAATAGAATAGGACAGCAAAATAATTATAGCATAAAACAAAGTTGCAGGTACATTTAACATTTATAGGTACTTTTAGACTGATGGAAAATCCTTTTAGTAGTTCCGGCAAAAAATAGTACACTGACCAAGAAACATGGCGTGGAGGCTATTTTTTACATGTATTGATTGATTAGTGAATATACATCACAAACACCATTACAGTAATTAAATAAATATGATTAAAGCCAAAATGAATAAAGATAATATTATGTTCATTTATATATTACTTTACATGCTATATAGTAAGAAAGATGTTTTAATCTGGTTGTAAAAGGATAAAAACACAAAGTAAAATACCACTGTATTTATTACTGTAATCATTTCAAAAGTAGTCTATTAATAGTGGAACAGACAGACAGGCGCGGTGTTAAGACTTTATTTTGATATATCTTTGTTGGTTAGTAAAGGTGCAGTGTGTAAACTTTGCTTTAAAATATATTAACTGATTAGTTATTATACCCCAAACACCATTAAAGCCAAAATGACTAGGTATCATGTTTATTTATGTTGATAAATATGAAGTGAGATGTTTTAAACTAGTTGTGTAAGGATTACAAAACACATGTATAATTTAATTGTATTTATTATTGTCAGTCATTATCATTCCAAAAGATTTTTCAAAATAACTTGATAATAACATGTCCATTTATGAAATTGTTAGGAATCATAAGGATATTTTATGTGATATAAGACTGTTGTCTTCAATATCCATATACTTTTTGTCTCTGCTTACGAGCAGCTCTGCAAGATTTCAGCCTACAAGACATACACACATTTATTCTAAGCAACCCACCTGAAAAAGTTAATGAATATTGAAACAAGCACACATGTATTTATTTATCTAATATCATTTGCAACCAGTAACACGGTTTTACATGTGTGCGTCCAACAGTGAACTATTAAGGGTGTTTAGCGAGTTTTACCTCTACAGCGATTGAGAAAATAAATAGCACGTAAGATGTTTTGAACTGGTCGTAAGGATAAAAAACTCTATATTGTCACTGTATTTGTTATTGTAAAATCATCACATTCTTAAAGCAGTATTAAAGTGACACATGCCACCAGGTGCAGTGTCAGGACATTGTTATTAATTTGTATTGATTGAATAACATGTACTATCCAAGCAAACCATTAAAACCAAAATGACTGGATAGTAACATATCCGATTTTACGATATTAACCACGAAAAATAAATAGCATGTAAGGTGTTTTGAACTATTTGTGTTAGGATAAAAAGAAACACTGTATTGTCACTGCATTTTTATTGTTTATTATTGTAAAATCATCATATTCTTAAAGCAGTCTATATAAGTATCACAGGCCGCGAGTGCAGTGCGAGGACATTCTTTTAATATGTGTTCATTGATGAGCATGTTTACATCCAACTGCAATTAAAGCTAAAATGTAAAATTCTCGAGTAGCAGTCTCGTACCGGTAAGCTCAGTGTGGGACGGCTACCCTCTAGTTGGAGTGACGACCTGGTAAGATATTCAAAGTCTATGGATGCAGGTGGCTCAGGACCGCTTGGTAGATTCCTTGAGGAGGCCTATAGGCTGTAATGATGAAGAAGTTTTAAACTAGTTGTGTACGGATACGGCTCGACCGTAGGACACGCCTCACGGAAAACGCTACCAGCGTAAAATAGTAGCTTAATGCTCCTGTGTTTCGTATGGTGAGTGTAGAGAACCGAGTCCTTTTACTGAAACGAAGCACTCCATCTTAGTCCTCAGGGGTGACAATGCATCTGCATTTTGATTCTTAAACGAGGATAAATGTAGATGTCTATGAGCCACAGCATCTACTTACCATCAGGTGGACTGTGCGCTCGTTTGTCACACTTATTCTATAAAAAAAGGAATTGTCAATTGAAAGAGATACGAAAAGGTACCAGAGCATCTATTCAACTTGCTCGGCCTTTATTTATAATAAGGCACATAGTAGAAACAGGTCAAGTATGCAACAATAATTACAAGTTTTATTGATTATTATTCGTCATCATTACAACAATTCGCTGCTGAACATAGGTCTTCCCAAATTAAATATATAATGTAAATATTGTATAGCCCTTCCGTCAACTGCCATCGCGTTTCGTCCCTGTATGGTGTCGTAAAAGTCGTAACAGAGTAAAATAAAGATACCAGGAGATGAGCAGCAACATCTCCCTATAGAATACAAAAAGCTTTGGTTGCCACAAGCGTAGCAACTGTGCAAAATTAATATATAGAATGATGCATATTATATTACTATATAAATATGCATCATTACTACTGTGTATAAATTATTCCAATCATTGTGAGGTTCATTTAATGGTATTCACAAATACGAGCGCACAGTGGCACATAAAATGAGTTATCAATCAGCAATCTCTCTTTTAGGTTAGTAGTAGTTTTTAGTTTAGGTATTAAGAATCTAGATAAATGATTACATAACTTAAAAATACAGTGTCGGGAAGAAGCAGCACGCTTATAACTAGCCACAGAATAGAATAGAATCATTTTATTCAATATAGATTACAATACATAATACTTATTAAAAGTCATTTTTACTTTTACCACTGGTTCATAAAAACCTCTGTCCTGGGAAGAATCAGCAAGAAACCCAGAGACCTTTTTAAAAAGCACATTTTACAATATAATTTTTATACAATTGTTTTGAAAACATTTAGAAACAACATGGTAGCGTCACCTCATTCCAGGGTTATTATCAGTCATTTACTCTCTAGTAGTATAATAACCCTACTAGACAATTTTTAAGAAATAATTTAAAACTTTTGATAGAAAAGGTCTGCATATTATAGTAATTGTTGATGCCGCTCTGGAAATGGCAGGAGTTACAGTTACAGGCATAAGGGGTGTTTGTTGGATGTTACCGATGTCTTCAATATTCATGAATTGTAATTCCATATTCCTGTTATCATTTGTGTCTCCATACAGTTGTAGAAGCTCTCGGCCGACAAGATTGCAGACTCATTCTAAATGATCCACCTGAAAAGTGTTTTTTCATCAACTAACCGAACAGACTATAGTTTTACAGTGTCTTCCACCTAAATAATGATATTTATTAATATTTTATTTATTTCAATATTTATTACTAATAAACAGTCTTAATGTCTCTTAAATTATATATAAATAGCATGCTCGTTTCCTTCATAATAATTTTGTAATAAACCAGATTCCACTAAGGTAAAAAGAAATAAAAATACATCAAATCAGAAGGTAAACAAGTGAAGTAGTTATTTTAGAATTATAACATTATTTGACTAAGTACAAGTTCCTAGACGTTTTACATTTACACTAATTTCATTTACAAAAATATTACTTGTATTAAGTACAAAGGCAGACAAATATGGGGTAAGGTAAGGAAGAAGTAGCAACTGAAGAAAAAAAACTGTGGTTATCGAATATCCCTATAAGGCAATCTGGGGGAGGTCTATGTTCAGCAGTAGACTTTTGATAGGCTGTAAAGTTAAAGATAACCTGGTGGTGAATAGCCAAATTGTTTGTGCGAGGTGTATGATACTACAAACATCAATCTGTGTGCAAAGCAATTATGCCAACTCCTCCGGGTAAGCCTATTTCAGGCAGGATCACTTACAGGCTGTTAAAGTAAAGTAAGTACCTGGTGTGATGGTATCCACTGCAAAATAATATTTCTTTCTGCTGAGTTCTTAAATGAGCTTTTAAATTGAAGATCCACATGGAATACAAATTCTAATGGAATGAGCAGTTTCAATACTTTCTTGTAATATTCTTAGGCAGTTACAACAAACTGCATCAAGTAGATGTAACTGAAAAATTGGGAATGCAAATAAAAATAAAGAAAAAAAATATTAAATTCAGAAAGAATGTACATTACCTACAATCAACAAAATAACATAAAAATAATGTAAACAAAATTTTGCTTCCCTGATGGAGTTTAAATATAATAAACATAAATAGTAGATGTATTTAATTAAATATTAACACTAATATGTATCCCTAATAACATCCATTTATTTTTATGTTATCTATATCTATAAGAATTCAGAAGGAATGTGTACATTCCTTCTGAAATTAAGCAGCGTCTTCCTATTAACAACTACCAATAAAAAACTGTGGTTGCCGACTCGTCTACTAAGCATGGCAACTATAGCAAGTATCCTCCTTGAGGAAATCTGAGGAAGGTCTATGTTCAGCAATGGGCTTTTGACAGGATGTAACGGTTGTGGATATAGTTACTCTGACAGACACTTTTAACATAGATTTGTGTATATTTTGTGTGATTTTATTTTCTATTAATTAAATTAGATTTTACCAATAACATAACACTTCAATACTTTGACACTTTTAACATACTAATAAGAATTGTGTTTGTCATATGTTTTAGGTAATTCAACATAAATTATAGATTTTCCAAAATTCTAGTATTATACACTCACATATACTTTTAATTAAACTCGTCAGTTTTCATTTTCGAATGTCATTGGCGAATTAAATACATAAATATATTTGGCTAACCTGTATAATATAATCCAACACTTGTTGCATTGATTAGACATTGACATATTAATTTGTTAGTAATATGAAGGATATTTATTAGTATTTTACAAACTTAAAATAATTAAGTACTAAAACATGTATAGATCAAGTGTCTGTGGGTGTGGGTCGTTTATTTTATTTCAAAAATCGAAGCATGTCTCAATATTCAGTAAAAATAAAATAAAATGTAATACATTATAAACGAAACTTAGTAGTTTTGTTTCCGTAGTATAATATTTTGGACTAGAACTCGAGAGTGACAAAATAAGATATATTTCACATAAAAGTTTGAAACTTTAAATCAATTGTAGGTTTTGTACAGTTGAATTCTTCGCATT
>JAGSMP010001837.1:0-40110 GCA_029286625.1 Parnassius orleans | reverse complement strand
CAAGTGTCTGTGGGTGTGGGTCGTTTATTTTATTTCAAAAATCGAAGCATGTCTCAATATTCAGTAAAAATAAAATAAAATGTAATACATTATAAACGAAACTTAGTAGTTTTGTTTCCGTAGTATAATATTTTGGACTAGAACTCGAGAGTGACAAAATAAGATATATTTCACATAAAAGTTTGAAACTTTAAATCAATTGTAGGTTTTGTACAGTTGAATTCTTCGCATTCCATAAGATAAGATTAGGCATGGTTAACTTTGATATTGGGACGTCAAACACCTCAGTCCCCCCGTGACCATGGGTGCTGTAAAGTTCTCGAAACGTCTGAAATATAAAATAAGTTAATATACGCGATAAAATCCGTAAAAACTAGTTTTATTTAAATGTGTAATATTCTCGTAAATATAAGAAATCATTAAATCGGAAGTTTTAGACATATCTCTCAGAGTTTTTTTAGTTTTTATTTTTAGTTTTAATAAAAAGATTTCAAGCATTTTTGTTAACACTAACATTCTCACTGACTATTCCAAACACATAACATGGTTCACGATAGTCTTCTTAACTTTCGCGGCCGAAACATGGTCGGTGGCGGAATTATCGACCAAATCTTTCGCTTGCATTGTAGTGATCGTTTTATTGGCACCATGACCTCAAGACGTAGTCGTGGCGTAGCACGTAGTTAATATAAGAACAGTGTAAGAGGGTTTCCCGAGGTGAGGCCGTAAAAATTGAGGCTACGATAGCGTGTAAAATCATTCCCTTAGCCCTGTTGATATGTTGCGAAGGTGTAATAGTAAAACTCTATATTATCTTAGTCAACATATGTCCAGCGTATTCCCGCTCCGCGGGGGCAAGGTCAAATTTACGATATCCGTAGCTATTTTCGTAAGAACAAAAGGGGCTTATAATAGTAATTGTTACGGCCGGCAGCTGCCTATCCCAGGAGTAAAACTTCGCGGCCCATAAACGAAGAAGTTACAGGCAGATGCCGATCGGGCGCTCTAAACGCCAAGGGTTAAGTTTATAATCACATTAAATAATCGGGGGGAGTTACAATTATTTTACTGAGCTTACTTACCTCTATTCAAGGCGACTGGTCCCTTAGGATTCGGCAGGTCTCGTATGGATGTAAGTGCAGAAAGTAAAGGTCTGTGATGTGTAATTGTGTGGCTGGTAGTGTTATTGACCTTATTTGACCGTTCCCCTGCAGCAGTTCGGCCTCAGCTCCTCCCAGCTAAGGTCCCCTCAGCAGTCACTTTGTTACGATTGACTCGCGAAAATGAACACCGAACGTACGGATCAAAGGTCACCGTTATTTCTAGAATATTAACTACCGCACTAGTAACTAATACAGTCGAATCCAATTATAAAGATTCTGCGTTAAACCTAAAGTCCCGGGTAAACTCTCAACACGCGCCACCACTCCCAGTGGTAAATTTACTATAAGCGCCTAACATAAAATTAGATCTAAGAGTTCTTGTCAAAACGGACCGCCTCTCTCGACGCGCAGAAGACATCTAATCTTTCGCTCTCGACTCCCACCGTTGGGAAGTTCGGACGTTCAACCCGCACGAACTTCATCCCGTATCAGCCGAGCGGAGCGCCATCTAACGTCGATGCCTGACACCAACGCTTTTGCGTAAACAAACCCCCGTCCCGGACATAAGGATTTAGGTCCGCGAGCAAACCGGTCATGTGACACGGTCGCGACGGTAAGTTGCAAGATCGAATCTACAACCAAACTAGGCTACCTTACGCACCCAATCAGATCTTGCAACCTGACCAACGCCTCAAAATTACAGCCCCAACGTGGGCTAGCCGGAGAGTTGAACTGATGCCCTTCCGGTCATCGCAGCACATAAATAAGTCCTATTCCTAGACAGAAGTCAGACGACCTCCTTCAATCACCTATCTGCGCTCCTATGATTAGTTCCGCAACTCGACCGGA
This sequence comes from Parnassius orleans, assembly GCA_029286625.1. Taxonomy (NCBI): domain Eukaryota; kingdom Metazoa; phylum Arthropoda; class Insecta; order Lepidoptera; family Papilionidae; genus Parnassius; species Parnassius orleans. The sequence continues at coordinate 38,158 of JAGSMP010001837.1, read as the reverse complement.
TCAGGTCTGCAAACAGCGACGCGACACGAAGCGGCCCAGAGGGACCTTCAAGCTTCAGTGCAGAGAGCACCCCCAAATTCCCCATGAACGTCGTCTGTGGAGAGCTGAACGAAACGCACAGAAGGTCCCTAGCAGGTGATCCTATGCTCATATTTCAACTAATTTTTCAACAGCATCAATGTTCAATTACAGAATTAATTAAAACAAGTAATCACCGATGCACATAGGTCAACTTGGCAAAGTAAACAAAACAATAAGCGTAAGGGACAGCCCTATTTCTTATTTCAAATAAATATCTTAGACAGTGCCAATGAAATCTAAACCAAAGAGAATTTACTCTTATTTCCCTTGGCAACCACAGGGTTATCTAATTTCAATCTTCCTTATCACAAAGCAAAATGATTAAACACTATCACAAATATATACATAATTTTCAAAATAGAGCGCCATTCAAATTTCAAATGAATTCAAACTTCCCTTCAGCACAGGCGCGACAATCAAATACAATTACAGTTTCATGCACAAGCATTCAAAAAGGGCACACAATTTAATCTCAATTTTCCGTGCAACAATAAACGCAGTGATCAAATGTATTTATAATATGTTTTGTGCAGCAGCATTTAAAGGAGTATTTTAAATTCAATTTCTTAATCATAACCGCTACAATATGAATTTCATGGAAAACCCAAAGGCATTTTAATTTAAATTTAAAGAATTTTTAACTAAGTGCTCGACCAAACTAAATCTCATACCCCTTGAGAGCGTGATTCAACGCTCCAGGGGCCTAATCTTCCCACCACCAAGTGGAGGCCACACCGCGTGAACCCGAGATTAACAGAGTGCAACCGCAACAGTCGCCACTGGGTTGTACGCCTCACTGAGGCCGTCGGCAACAGAACAGCTTGACAAGTGGACTGTTGACGGCTTAAGGCTCGGTAGAGGCGGCCGTGGTGGGAGCTAAGGGCAAGCAGCCAGCTAGCCGCCTCCATCAAATGGGGTACAGTGGTACACCAGTCGCGGCCACTCAGCTAACGGGAGTGAGAAGGGTCCAGCGGACCGATGAGTGGCCGTGAAGTTCTCTTCGCACGCTGAGGGTGATGACACCCCGCCCTGGGGAAATTACCCCAACTGGTCGGGGAGGGACTTTCAAACCTAGGGGTCTGGTGGCTAGCCGGCGGGCGCCGAGCGTCGCCCGTCAGAGGGCGTGGCGGAACGCCCCGCCCGTGGGGTCGAGGCCTGGCAGCGCCCCGAGAGGAGACGCCGTTTGCACTCAGGCACAGTAAGGCATGGTGATTGCCTGGCAATGCAGACAGGCCGCCGGTGTGACAGTCTCGCTGGAGGTGCCCTTCCAAACAGGAGTAGCACCAGCGGCGCTCCTTGGCGATAGTTCGCCTCGCCGGACTCGGCTTACCTAATAATTTTGGGCAAGACGTTACCCGATGATCAGATGCTCGACAATAGGAGCAGGGGGTTGACTTGCCCGGCGGATTTCGCCTCTCACTGGGCACGGCCTGTAAGTCGTCGAAGGTGCCCGCCGCGTGCTCGATCTGTCGGCACTGCCTCCAAAACCGCAGCAGGTCATAGAAGGGCGGAATATAGAGGTTCGTCCCGCCGTACCTCTCCTCAAAATGCATTTGAAGGTCGAGAGGTAGACGGGACAGCACGATGCGGAGCAACAAGAAGGCCCATTCGCCTACTGGTAAATCCAGCCGCCTCAACGTATTACAGGCCACCAAGACTGGATCCACCAGGTCCGGACGTAGTCTGGCCCGGTCACTACAGCGGAAGGCTTAGAAGCTGCTTAACATGTTCGTCGGCAATTCGCCGGACGTTGGCGTATCTTCTGGCTAGGAGGTCCCGAGCAGTCTGGTAGGCGTCGTCCGACAATCTCAAATGGCTGACAACGCCCAGGGCCTCCCCCTCCAGTGAGGCCAGGAGGCACGCCATCTTCTGGCTCGGGGTCAAGTCACTCCGGGCGTCCACTAGGCCGTCGAAATGCCCAACGAAGGTCAGCCACTGGAAAGGACCCGGAGAACTTTGGCAAGTCCAGAGTTGGGAGTCGTCCCAACAGCCCGGCCGAGGCTGCTTCCGAAAGGACTGGCAGGCCACTCGTCCGAGCTTCACGCGCCTCCTCGGCATACCCGCCTTCAGCCTCGATCAACTCATCCGTGAGCCACAAGAACTGCTCGTAGTCTGCGAAGCAGAGTCCAGGACTCTTTTCCACATCCGAACTCGAGCTCAGCGTAAGCCTCCTCCACTGCAGCCCTTCGAGCATCGACCTGCTCGAACCGCTTCATCAAATTATGGACCCTATCCGGTCGACCTATCAAAGCATGGGCGCTGGTGGCCCAGCGTAACTCAGTCCGCAGGCGACGGATTAGCATCCTGGGCGAGGACATCACTACTAAATACAAATTACGACGCTGCTCGAGCACAATTACAAAAACAACAAATAAAAATACAAAAAATTAACAGCTAACCAATGCAGTTCCTATCAAATCGAGTTGAATAGAAATTACACAAATAAGAACCGCTATTATTAAATCAAACACAATTTAGTACAAAAGAAAAGGTAAATAAATTAATAATAATAAATACTAGTGCGATGAAATCGAGTTAATTCAAATTACGTAAACACAAATTACCACCTTCAGCTCAAATACAAATTACAATACGAAAGATACATAACGAAGATACACATCAACAAAGATGCCTTGCTCGGAAATCAACCCTTCGATAAGTAACACACTACCATCCGACAACGACAATTAACCGATTACGTAAAAATAACCGTCTACCTACATGACGCAAACTCCCGCTTGCGCGCGAACCGGGCGTGGTTTTTCAAATTTACCCGCAAATAACAAAGCAAGCTAACAAAGAAAGGAATTTTATTATTACGTATATAATAAAAAAAACTATTTTTACGTATTACGGACGGGCGTGATTGTAGACACAAAATTAAACCAATCAACCCAACGCCCTGCCACCAAATTATTTAATTTTATCAAATACTATGGTCGGTGGATCGACCGAATCGATCCCAGAACCACGCTCTGCTACCAAATGTTACGGCCGGCAGCTGCCTATCCCAGGAGTAAAACCTTCGCGGCCCATAAACGAAGTTACAGGCAGATGCCGATCGGGCGCCTAAACGCCAAGGGTTGTTTATAATCACATTAAATAATCGGGGAGCGTTACAATTATTTTACTGAGCTTATTTACCTCTATTCAAGGCGACTGGTCCCTTAGGATTCGGTCAGGTCTCGTATGGATGTGTTGTGCTAGAAAGTAAAGGTCTGTGATGTGTAATTGGGTGTGGCTGGTAGTGTTATTGACCTTATTTGACCGTTCCCCCTGCAGCAGTTCGGCCTCAGCTCCTCCCAGCTAAGGTCCCCCTCAGCAGTCACTTTCTTCCTTTGTTACGATTGACTCGCGAAAATGAACACCGAACGTACGGATCAAAGGTCACCGTTATTTCTAGAATATTAACTACCGCACTAGTAACTAATACAGTCGAATCCAATTATAAAGATTCTGCGTTAAACCTAAAGTCCCGGGTAAACTCTCAACACGCGCCACCACTCCCAGTGGTAAATTTACTATAAGCGCCTAACATAAAATTAGATCTAAGAGTTCCCTATCAAAACGGACTGCCTTCTCTCTCGACGCGCAGAAGACATCTAATCTTTCGCTCTCGACTCCCACCGTTGGGAAGTTCGGACGTTCAACCCGCACGAACTTCATCCCGTATCAGCCGAGCGGAGCGCCATCTAACGTCGATGCCTGACACCAACGCTTTTGCGTAAACAAACCCCCGTCCCGGACATAAGGATTTAGGTCCGCGAGCAAACCGGTCATGTGACACGGTCGCGACGGTAAGTTGCAAGATCGAATCTACAACCAAACTAGGCTACCTTACTCACCCAATCAGATCTTTCAACCCTGACCAACGCCTCAAAATTACAGCCCCAACGTGGGCTAGCCGGAGAGTTGAACTGATGCCCTTCCGGTCATCGCAGCACATAAATAAGTCCTATTCCTAGACAGAAGTCAGACGACCTCCTTCAATCACCTATCTGCGCTCCTATGATTAGTTCCGCAACTCGACCGGATCAGGTCTGCAAACAGCGACGCGACACGAAGCGGCCCAGAGGGACCTTCAAGCTTCAGTGCAGAGAGCACCCCCAAATTCCCCATGAACGTCGTCTGTGGAGAGCTGAACGAAACGCACAGAAGGTCCCTAGCAGGTGATCCTATGCTCATATTTCAACTAATTTTTCAACAGCATCAATGTTCAATTACAGAATTAATTAAAACAAGTAATCACCGATGCACATAGGTCAACTTGGCAAAGTAAACAAAACAATAAGCGTAAGGGACAGCCCTATTTCTTATTTCAAATAAATATCTTAGACAGTGCCAATGAAATCTAAACCAAAGAGAATTTACTCTTATTTCCCTTGGCAACCACAGGGTTATCTAATTTCAATCTTCCTTATCACAAAGCAAAATGATTAAACACTATCACAAATATATACATAATTTTCAAAATAGAGCGCCATTCAAATTTCAAATGAATTCAAACTTCCCTTCAGCACAGGCGCGACAATCAAATACAATTACAAGCCTACGCACAAGCATTCAAAAAGGGCACACAATTTAATCTCAATTTTCCGTGCAACAATAAACGCAGTGATCAAATGTATTTACAATATGTTTTGTGCAGCAGCATTTAAAGGAGTATTTTAAATTCAATTCTCTTAATCATAACCGCTACAATATGAATTTCGCGGAAAACCCAAAGGCATTTTAATTTAAATTTAAAGAATTTTTAACTAAGTGCTCGACCAAACCAAATCTCATACCCCTTGAGAGCGTGATTCAACGCTCCAGGGGGCCCTAATCTTCCCACCACCAAGTGGAGGCCACACCGCGTGAACCCGAGATTAACAGAGTGCAACCGCTAACAGTCGCCACTCGGGTTGTACGCCCTCACTGAGGCCGTCGGCAACAGAACAGCTTGACAAGTGGACTGTTGACGGCTTAAGGCTCGGTAGAGGCGGCCGTGGTGGGAGCTAAGGCGGCAGCTATTAGCCGCTCCATCAAATGGGGTACAGTGGTACACCAGTCGCGGCCACTCAGCTAACGGGAGTGAGAAGGGTCCAGCGGACCGATGAGTGGCCGTGAAGTTCCTCTTCGCACGCTGAGGGGGGGTGATGACACCCCCGCCCCTGGGGGAATTACCCCCCAACTGGTCGGGGGAGGGACCCCTTTCAAACCTAGGGGTCTGGTGGCTAGCCGGCGGGCGCCGAGCGTCGCCCGTCAGAGGGCGTGGCGGAACGCCCCCGCCCGTGGGGTCGAGGCCTGGCAGCGCCCCGAGAGGAGACGCCGTTTGCACTCAGGCACAGTAAGGCATGGTGATTGCCCTGGCAATGCAGACAGGGCCGCCGGTGCGGACAGTCTCGCTGGAGGTGCCCTTCCAAACAGGAGTAGCACCAGCGGCGCTCCTTGGCGATAGTTCGCCTCGCCGGACTCGGCTTACCTAATAATTTTGGGCAAGACGTTACCCGATGATCAGATGCTCGACAATAGGAGCAGGGGGGGGTTGACTTGCCCGGCGGATTTCGCCTCTCACTGGGCACGGCTCGTAAGTCGTCGAAGGTGCCCGCCGCGTGCTCGATCTGTCGGCACTGCTCCTCCAAAAACCGCAGCAGGTCATAGAAGGGCGGAATATAGGAGGCCTCGTCCCCGCCGTACCTCTCCTCAAAATGCATTTGAAGGTCGAGAGGTAGACGGGACAGCACGATGCGGAGCAACAAGAAGGCCCATTCGCCTACTGGTAAATCCAGCCGCCTCAACGTATTACAGGCCACCAAGACTGGATCCACCAGGTCCGGACGTAGTCTGGCCCGGTCACTAAGCAGCGGAAGGCTTAGAAGCTGCTTAACATGTTCGTCGGCAATTCGCCGGACGTTGGCGTATCTTCTGGCTAGGAGGTCCCGAGCAGTCTGGTAGGCGTCGTCCGACAATCTCAAATGGCTGACAACGCCCAGGGCCTCCCCCTCCAGTGAGGCCAGGAGGCACGCCATCTTCTGGCTCGGGGTCAAGTCACTCCGGGCGTCCACTAGGCCGTCGAAATGCCCAACGAAGGTCAGCCACTGGAAAGGACCCCGAGAACTTTGGCAAGTCCAGAGTTGGGAGTCGTCCCAACAGCTCCGGCCGAGGCTGCTTCCGAAAGGACTCGGGCAGGCCACTCGTCCGAGCTTCACGCGCCTCCTCGGCATACCTGCCTTCAGCCTCGATCAACTCATCCGTGAGCCACAAGAACTGCTCGTAGTCTGCGAAGCAGGAGTCCAGGACTCCCTTTTCCACATCCGAATCCTCGAGCTCAGCGTAAGCCTCCTCCACTGCAGCCCTTCGAGCATCGACCTGCTCGAACCGCTTCATCAAATTATGGACCCTATCCGGTCGACCTATCAAAGCATGGGCGCTGGTGGCCCAGCGTAACTCAGTCCGCAGGCGACGGATTAGCATCCTGGGCGAGGACATCACTACTAAATACAAATTACGACGCCGCTCGAGCACAATTACAAAAACAACAAATAAAAATACAAAAAATTAACAGCTAACCAATGCAGTTCCTATCAAATCGAGTTGAATAGAAATTACACAAATAAGAACCGCTATTATTAAATCAAACACAAGTTAGTACAAAAGAAAAGGTAAATAAAATTAACAATAACAAATACTAGTGCGATGAAATCGAGTTAATTCAAATTACGTAAACACAAATTACCACCCTTCAGCTCAAATACAAATTACAATACGAAAGATACATAACGAAGATACACATCAACAAAGATGCCTTGCTCGGAAATCAACCCTTCGATAAGTAACACACTACCATCCGACAACGACAATTAACCGATTACGTAAAAATAACCGTCTACCTACATGACGCAAACTCCGCTTGCGCGCGAACCGCGTGGTTTTTCAAATTTACCCGCAAATAACAAAGCAAGCTAACAAAGAAAGGAATTTTATTATTACGTATATAATAAAAAAAACTATTTTTACGTATTACGGACGGGCGTGATTGTAGACACAAAATTAAACCAATCAACCCAACGCTCCCTGCCACCAAATTATTTAATTTTATCAAATACTATGGTCGGTGGATCGACGGGAATCGATCCCAGAACCACGCTCTGCTACCAAATGTTACGGCCGGCAGCTGCCTATCCCAGGAGTAAAACCTTCGCGGCCCATAAACAGAAGTTACAGGCAGATGCCGATCGGGCGCCTAAACGCCAAGGTTAAGTTTATAATCACATTAAATAATCGGGGGAGTTACAATTATTTTACTGAGCTTACTTACCTCTATTCAAGGCGACTGGTCCCTTAGGATTCGGTCAGGTCTCGTATGGATGTGTTGTGCTAGAAAGTAAAGGTCTGTGATGTGTAATTGTGTGGCTGGTAGTGTTATTGACCTTATTTGACCGTTCCCCCTGCAGCAGTTCGGCCCTCAGCTCCTCTCCCAGCTAAGGTCCCCCTCAGCAGTCACTTTCTTCCTTTGTTACGATTGACTCGCGAAAATGAACACCGAACGTACGGATCAAAGGTCACCGTTATTTCTAGAATATTAACTACCGCACTAGTAACTAATACAGTCGAATCCAATTATAAAGATTCTGCGTTAAACCTAAAGTCCCGGTAAACTCTCAACACGCCACCACTCCCAGTGGTAAATTTACTATAAGCGCCTAACATAAAATTAGATCTAAGAGTTCCTGTCAAAACGGACTGCCTTCTCTCTCGACGCGCAGAAGACATCTAATCTTTCGCCTCGACCCCACCGTTGGGAAGTTCGACGTTCAACCCGCACGAACTTCATCCCGTATCAGCCGAGCGGAGCGCCATCTAACGTCGATGCCTGACACCAACGCTTTGCGTAAACAGTAATAGTAGACCGTTTCTATTTTTTTTTTATAAAACGGAGGTGACAAAGTTACAATACACAAAAGTTAAAGGTAATAAAGGTACTACGAGTAATAAGTTTTTAATGTGGTAGAGCCATGCTGCAGCTATATTATGGTTGGCTCGACTGGGGTAGGACCACGCTCTCACATAATACCAGAGTAAAATAGCAGCTTAATGCTGCTGTGTTTCGTATGGTGAGGGTACAGAACTGGAGACCCTTTCTACTGGAAACGAATCACTCCATCTTAATCCTCAGGGGTGACAAGGCATTTGCATTTTGATTCTTAATCGAGAATAAATGTAGATGTCTATGGACCACAGCATCCACTTACCATCAATTGGACTGTGTATTCAGTTGTCACACGAGATGAAATAGACTGATAGATTTTGGCACGCCGCGCCGCTACACAAGGCTTAATAATTTTAAGTAATTTGAATGTTACTTTAACGACTTACAAGTTCCTTAATTTCGGCTTAGCTTCGTGGAAGGCAAGCTCAAGCCTATTACAAGGCTTGAGCCTTGTAATAAATTCAAATCATCGTTGTAAATACAAGGGAGCTTAATTCCGTTTGACTTTAAGCTAAATTGCTGTAAGGGAAATTGATACAATTTACACTGGCTTGTAAATCTAATTTAGAAATTTCAATTTAAATAATATTATTGTAATATAGGTTTGAAATGAAATGAAATATTTTTATTACTTATTATAAGCCAGTTCTTGACAACAATTCCACCTGGTGGTAAGGGGTGATGAAGCCCTAGATGCTAAAACATGTATTTTCTTCTTCTTTTTCTTCTTCTTTATCCTTCTTGCCTTGAAAACCCCCAGATCGTAATCGGAAAGTAAAAAAGATGCCAGCAGATTATATCACTCCTTGGATGTACGCATAACGAAAGACGAAACAAACCGTTTGGTTCGAAGTTTTGGAATAACCCCTGATTGCCTCGCTGTGTAATGGTGACAGAGAAGGAAGAATTAAGGCATGTATTTAATTTTTTTAAATCAAACTAAAGTGACAAAGGAACTTACAGTCCACCTGATGTTAATTGGATACTGCAGTCCAAAGTCAACTGCAGCAAACTTCAAACAAAGAAGTTAAGAGATGCATTGTTACTTCTGAGGACTAAGATGGAATGCCTCACAGCCTGTAGTTATGCTGACTCTATGTAGCCTTCAGACCGAAACACAGCAGTGCAAGTACTGCTATTTGGCGGCAGAAATAGGTAAGAGGGTGGTACATACCCCGACGGAATTCTGGACAGAAAAGTAGTCCTACCGCCTATTAAATATTATTTACTTTATGATTACTATTTTTCGATATCTGTAGCTTTCTTTGTTTAAAGTTAGTTGCAGGTGACCATGGGCTGCTGGCTACAGCATCAATTTATCATCAGGTGGACTATTAGTTTGCTTGCCACATCAATTTTATAAAAATATGTACAATGTTGTAAGCAATTCCTGTGTTTGCTTCTATCTTTGTAATTAATTATTTATTCAAAGAGTATTTATACTGTTCGACTCCGTATTTGTTTTTCCGATATTATAGTGGTTTTCGTTGACTCTCTTTTAGGAAAACTTGGACCATTCGTTAATTTTCATTTAATTTTTCATTAAGGCCCATGAAAAGTCCACTGCAAAACGTAGGCCTTATAGGAATAGTAATTATATTCTGTAAATGTGATTTGTTTATGTTGTAATGAAGATGATAGAATGTATTAATTTTATTTTTATGGTGTAATTTTCATAAAATAGTTTTTAATATATGGGTCCAAAAACATTAAAGATGTCACAGGGCTTGGTACTGAAAATCAGTGTAAAATGCTGGGTTGCTAACGAATGACGCGTACACTTACCAAACTAAATGAGTTTCTTCTTCAGTGGTCCATTTGTAATACTTCTTGTTTTCTTTTTTATTAATTATAGATTTTTTATATTTATAGATAAGTTAATTAACATAGATTGTATTTTTAGGTAGTGTTAGATTTTGTGGTTTTTAAGTTTTAATATTTAATGTTATTGAGACATATATTTACAATATTTATAAATAAATGTTTTTCTTTCTCTAGATCTACATTGGGTGGCTAAGTTTCGGCTACTAAGTCCCCCTGAAAGAACTCCTGAAGATAAGGTTCAGGGGGTGGTGTGTCCCTACCTTAAGGGTTTAAAACTAATTAAAATCTGCTTTCTCTGAACAAATAAAGTTAAGCTTAGTCCATATAAAAGTGAACGAATGAATGTAAACGACTCGAATTGATGAGAATGGGAATAAATGGGCTCCATTCAATTACGTAATAAAAGAAGAGGGCTCTGATAAATTCCTTTATTATGAAATACTTGAAAATGTTAAGGGAAAGCTGTTCAATTCAAAATCATCACAGTGCTTATCAAAACAACGCTTACACAAGTACGAAACATTTAGGACTAACATTATTAGTAACTTTGTTCTGCTTGAATTTAATAAATAACCTTTAAGTTGTGTCGTGTATTGGCCGTGCATGAATATCCAATACCCCATATCATCTCGTGGGTGTCGTAAGAGGCGATAGAGAAATTGAAACAGGTGATGAGCAACAGCATCTTCCTGATAACAACTCAACTGATAACAACAACTCAAAATCCTGATAGTAATTATTCAAAATCCCCTCACAATCTATGAGGAAGGCCTATGTTCAACAGTGGACTTTTATAGACTGTAATGGATGGAATGCAAATATTTATAAAATGATATATGTGCACAGAAATGTCATGATTGAATTCCTCTTTCGTCTTTACATCATCGGTGACCAGATACTCAGTGGGTCTTCACAGCTTTGTTGTTGATATTCCATGCATTCGAGTTAGACGGCTTGCTTCGTCTTTAGTTAGGCATACACGAAAGCAGTGTAATAATTTTCCATAGTCTGTCTTTTCTTCACATGTTGGAAATGGAACTTCAACACAAAATTAAATAGGCTTTTATTATGCTAAGACAATGCAATTTATCATCTTGGGCGTCGTCACAACTTACCACCAGTTTGGATTGTAATCAAGCACTCACTTTTATTTATTCATTACCTACATCCCATCAAAAGTCCACTGCTGAACATAGGCCTCCTCCATGGGCGGATTTTCGTCAAAGTCGATTGGGTTTTCAACGGCAGTTCATTATTATTTTGATTTATTATCAGGAATAGGAAATGTCCATGTCCTGTTTCATTTTATTTTTGCCTCTCACGACACCCACGGTATGATGCGGGTAGTGGATTACCTTCTGCCGTTGCCACTACATGAGTATCTTATTATAAGTAAAAATACACATTGATTTTTACCACCTACTTATCATTGCTGCTTCCTTACTTCATCATACTATAAATTACACTGCGTAGTTCAGACCAACAAACAACATGTAGTCCGGTTAACAATTATATTAGGACGTATTAAGAGGGGAGGTATATAACCTTTATACCTCTGGCCTCCCGTGACTTAAATATGTATAGTATAAATATACTTAAAGCACTCAAAACTTCGAAAAATATATTAAATGCGATAAAATAGTATCGTTTAGTGGCGGTTTAAGTTTTTAAACTCTTATATATTTAAGTACTAAATTATATAAAACCAACTCGTATCTACAATGCAATCTGTTAATTAGTATGACATTGTTCATAACCCGTTATTATCGCGTTTACAGTGGCTGGAGTATGAAAATAAATTTAAAATATTGTAAACTACTTTCATTATATACGTGGCAGAGCTACTCTGTAATTATATTATGGATGTAGAACGAATGCGTTGGCTCGAACGGGGCAAGACCACGTTCTCACAGAATACGAAACCCAATTTACTGGAAATGAGGCATCTTAACAGTTTCCCTGTCCGCAAAATAGAAACAATAGTTAAACAATCGAAATTATCATAATATGATTCACAGGGAAAGGGTTAATCATCAGGGTTGGAAATGCATTCTGTATTTTGATTCTTAATCGAGGATATATGTAGATGTATAAGGGCCACAACATCCACTTTCTATCAGGTAGACTGTGTGCTCATTCGTCACCCTTATTCTTTAATAAAACCGAGATAAAATGACAAATTAAAGGAGTCAATCGTTTTGGGCCCACTAGAAATTTCGCGATCCTCAATGTTATTATATACAAAAAAGATACCAGTTTATTATTGTAAATAGCATAAAATTTTATGAAAATCTAAACGGAATCAAGAAATCTGAAAAAAAAAGAGTTGTTTAGCTGGTTCAGATAATGTTATATTAAAAAATGTAGTAGATATGTGCCAACCGGAAGAAACTCTGACTTGTAACTGACTGAGTTAGCGGAACGAAGCTGTGTCAGTTTGTTACGAATTATTTTTATATTTGTTCTCCCATCCAAGATAATTATTATTATTTAACTTAATAGATAGTTATATATTATTGGTTTGTGTATAGACAATCTTCATAAAATAATATCACTCTAACTTTATGAAGTAGCGTAAACATTAACTATGTTATTAATAATTTAACTATTACGAATTATACTTAATCAGCTTTTTGATATTATATAATATCAATAAATTGTTCGAATTAGTAAGTCGAGTCCATCACTAAATTGTAGACAGACACTGCATTGACCGTAAGATAAAGATGTGACTCGAGTAAAATTTTGTGACTTGAGTCACTCGGGTTTTATCATGTCACTCTAGTTGTACTCGAGTTTTTGAGTTAAACGAATTAACTATTTACAGTCCCTGCATCGATTAAAGTTTATCACTGAGTTGAGAATAGCGATTACCTTAGTTAAAGCATTTTTAAATGAGTACCTTTATTAAATAAGTAATATGTGGTAATATGAAATAAAATACAAATATTTATTATTTATTTATTTGTAGTATTTCCATGTTTTCTATTTATTACAGACATGTATAGTATTTCAAAATTTATAAACTGCTTTTCATATATCTTACAAATCGCTTCCATTTTTCAAAATAATGTCTCACTGACGATTTTCGTTTTGTTGTTTCATTGTTATCATTCATAATTTAAACAAACAAGTATATTTTAATACACAACTTATAAGTTGGCTCAACACTTGGCAAAAATACTATCACCACTGAGCGGACATACCAGAGCACACACAAAGGATTCATACCATTTTGTTAGTGAAATAAAAGACCTATATCTCGCTGACAATGAAACTATGGTCAGTTTTGATGTTCAGCACTATTCACATACTTACCTATTGAAGAATGTATCTCAATTGTAACTAGGAAGCAGAAGATAACAACATGCCCATATTATGCAGTATTACTTAAACACTGCCTCACATCTGGCTATCTATTGTGGAAGGAAGAGTTCTACAAGCAAGTAGACGGTGTGGCGATGGGCTCACCTGTATCTCCCATAGTCGCCGACATATTCATGGAGGACTTTGAGGAGAAAGTCCTTCTTACTACTCCTGTAAATCCAAGATTCTACAAGCGGTACGTAGACGGTACTTTCACAATTTTACCATCTGACAAAGTAACTGTATTTTTAAACCACCTTAATTCCATAAACTCTAAAATACAATTCACAATGGAGTTAGAGGCAAACAATTTTTAGCTTTCCTAGATGTTTTAGTAATCCGAAATCCTGATAACACAATTGGTCACACTGTGTTTAGGAAAAGATTCATACCAACCGATATTTAAATGGTGAATCGCACCATCATCCATCACAGTTAGAAAAATCTTTGTTTCAGAGAGCACGAGGATCTGTGACAGAAAACATTTGGCCGCCGAACTTCAGCACGTCGAGCAAGTACTGCAAGACAACAAGCTTCGGGTCCCGCCTACGTCACAGTGACTGGTGAAGCCAGCCACAGTCGAGCATGTGCCTGTTGTACTACCCTATGTCAGAGGAGTCACAGACAAGGTTGGCTACATCTTGAAGCGAGCTTCCATTAAAACATACTTCAAGCCGCCGAAGAAGATTATTCAATTTTACCATCCGTCAAGTGTCATATCCCTACAAGATGCAGGAATGTACAAGCTGGATTGTGAATGTGGTCTCTTACATAGGACAAACAAAAGATCTATAAAACCCGCATAAAAGAACATATAGCTGACTTGAATCACCGATCGAAGTCTGCAGTTTGTGAACATGTTCAAGATCGTCCCGCCATTACATTAGATTTGATTGACAACAAATCCTCGCAAAAGAACACCGATTCCTACCAAGGATGATTCATGAGGCTATTGAAATTAAAAAACGTCTTAATTTCAATAGAAAAGATGGATGGTGCTGCCATCTGCTTGGGATCCTATAATTAATAAAATTAAATCCAAACCCAAGTATACCACTGCTAGACTTCAAGATACTGTAAGCTCATTCTGCGTAGATCGAAGCAAAAATTAATATAAAAACTGAAGGTAGCTGGCTAACTATGACATCGGGACGTCAAACACCTCAGTCCCCTGTGACCATGGGTGCTGCAAGCATCCGAAACGTCGGGAATTAAAAAGTAAAAACTAAACGCGATATAATCCGTAAAAATAGTTTCATTTAATTTTATTGTCATTTACTATCAGATAATTAATATAAAAATAATATCTTTTCCCTACATGAAACCAGTGAAAATAAGAAATCAGACAACTTTTACATAGTCAAATATTGTTGATGTAAATCCATAATTACTACTTTAGTATTTGATCATCTGGCTGACTAATGGTGTATATTTTATAATAATTTCTTGTTTATTTAACATACAGGCAGAGGCAACAAAATACTGACAGAAAAGGAATATATTTTATTGACATTGAAGTATAGTACATACTATATAGTCTTATCTTATATTCAGTTATTATTGAAAATGTCCTTCTGATTTCAACAGAAATCAGGAGGACATTTTCAACATTTTCATATCATATTTGGATGTGTTTTTTTGGCCATATATTGTTTGAAATGTAAATCAATACAAACATAAACATAGACCCCACACACTATTTACTTTATTTATTTATATATATATATATATATAATATATACATTCTGTGTACTAAATATCGAATTTGTCAATAAAACAAAAAATACAAATTATTCATCTAAATTTATTTTATCGCCTTCTAAAGTAGGCCCCATCGCTTGCAATACAACATCTCCAACGCTTCACCCAGTCTTCCATACATTTTCATAGGCTATTTGCGGTATGGGCTTTAGCTCATTCAGCGAATTTTTTGTTATGGCTTCTATCGACTCAAAACGTTTTCCTCGAAGTGGTAATTTTAACTTGGGAAATAAAAAAGTCAGACGGAGCCATATCAGGTGAATACGGTGCTTGGTCGAGAACTTTTGTTGAATGTTTCGCTAAAACTCTTTCACTATAATGGCTGTGTGTGATGGTGCATTATCATGGTGCAGCATCCATGAGTTGTGTTGCCAAATCTGGACGTTTTCGGCGGATACTCTCACGCAAACGCTTCATGACGCCTAAATAATATTCTTTATTCACTGTTTCTCCCTTTGGAAGGAATTCGGAGTAAACCACACCACGGTAGTCAAAAACTGTCAGCATCACACTTGATTTTGGAGCGACTTTGCCGCGGTTTTTGTTTCGGCTCGTTTTCGAGACGCCATTCTGAAGACTGTTGGCTTGTTTGCATGTCGTACTCATAAACCCATGTCTCGTCGCCAGTTATTATACGTTTCATAAAGGTCGGATCCGTAGAAGCTCGGAAACCATGTCTTCAGCGATATGCTTTCGCTGCGCTCTTTGAACAAAATTGAGCTTTTTGAACTAGTCGAGCGGCGACGCGTTTCATGCCTAAAATGTCAATGAGAATGTTGTGGACGGACTTAAAAGATATGTTCACCTCACTAGCCAACTCTCTCAGACTCATACGTCGATTTTCGAGCACTAGCTTCTTGATTTTGTCTGATGTTTTGGTCGTAGCGGTTGAAGGTCTACCAGAACGAGGCAAGTCTACTACTACTTTCTTCTTAAAAGCCTTATACCATTCATAAGCCCTTGTTTTCGATATACACGATTCGCCGTAGGTATTTCGCAACATTTTTAGTGATTCACCACATGAAATATCATTCGAAACACAAAATTTAAGGCACACTCTTGTTCAACAATATTTTCCATTGTAAAATCGCCGATAACTCAAAACTATGACCAAAAAAAAAGTAAAAAAATTAAATGACAGATCCTGCTCAAACTTTGCGCGCTAAATCAGTACAGTGCTACCAACATGCAGTAAAAAATTAGAACGACCTCTTTACGCGGGTCTTTTATTGACATATTCGATACTTACACAGAGTTGTATATAGTATAATATCTATATTTCGACGATGTGACGAAATAATATTGTAAAGAGTGTACTATACTAAATAATAATTCTTATCAATATATTATTCTTTCTATATTTATTGCAATGTATTTTATATTTTATATAATAATTATTATTTAGTATAGTACACTCTTTACAATATTCATTATTATTTGTCACATTATTCGAAGATATAGATGTTATATATATATATATATATATATATATATATATATATATATATATATATATATATATATATATATATATATATGTGCATGTGTGTGTGTGTGTGTGTGTGTGTGTGTGTGTGTGTGTGTGTGTGTGTGTGTGTGTGTGTGTGTGTGTGTGTGTATTTTATATACATAGGTAGTCCTTTCATTATTCGCAATGACTCGCACGCTTTTCAGATTTTAAACATCGATTTGACAATCGATTTTAACTGTCGATTACTCTATCCCCTACCTTACTTTGTTCCCGTCATCTTGATTCATTCTTTTATTGTGTGCAGTGAACCGCACGCGTCGGTTACAATAATAATGCCGAAACGAAGTGCCGAAGACCAAATTGCGTTTTATAGAAAAATATTAAGTAATTGCAAACTAAAGAAGACAGAACGTCGTAGACGAATCATTGTGTACTGGATTGTCTGATTGCGAAGAAAAATCTGGTAAGCAACATTTATTTTACGTTAGTTTACGTGCGTATCCAACTATTACAAATAATTAATGTAATTTACGTAACTAGAGTTGACCGTGAGTCAACCAAAAATGACTTATGGCCTGAGAGTTAACCGGGAGTTAGCCGAATGGTACATAGCTTAGCACAGAATTGACCGTGAGTCAATCAGCTAGCGAAAACTACGTTCGAATCCTATTATTTAATTAAAAAGTTAAAATGTGAAAATTTAATACATGGCGATGTTAAATAGAATTTGTTTGCTTACCCACTTTCTTACAATAAAAATGTTTGTTCCAGAAACCGGAACCAATGTTACCGAGAACAATGAAAATACCTTAAATACCGTTCAGTTGGATTATGATCACGTTGATGAAAATCTTCTAAATTCAGCTCAAAGTGAGAACACAGGAACGGCGCCGATCTTTGGACAGCCGTTGCCTCTTTAGACACAGAATTTTTAATAGCCTTGGGAGAGCTTGTTCCTGAACAGGTAACATATGGGAAGATATCCACCCAGATTTGGCCGAGATGGGCACCAATCAGAAGAGGTCTAACAGAAAAGGACCAAAAGGACAAAATAATCAAGGACTATGCCACCCCACAAAACTGCAAACTGTTTAGTGCATCTATTTTAAATCCTGAAATAGCGGCTACTGCCTGAATTTGCACGAACACGGGATAAAAAGTTAAAAATTCGCAACAACAATAGGGTAGGCCTTGGCCAAAATAAAGCTATTACTATTTTGATTACCAGCGATAACAAGGTACAGGCTTTAATCCAACAAAACTTGGAACAGACAATCATGCAGGCCCTCGGACATAAAGGTACATGGTAGATTAAAATATTTTTACAATTGTTTGTGTAATATAACTAATAATAGAATAGTTTTAAATTGGATTCGTGATGGTTTCTATACCGTTTAGTAAAAGTTAAAATATTACGGACACTCGCCATAAGTGGTTACCGACATAGAAAACACAATTGTTTAAAGCTATCGAAAAATTAATTGATCTAGAGGCCATATCCGTTTGTAAACCATCCCAAAATCATATATATATATATATCTAATATATTTCTAGCACTAAGCCTAATGGTGACTATCGTTTTATTTTAAATTTAAAATCATTAAATGAATTCATAGAAATGTTACATTTTAAAATGGAAGATAACAGAACTGCTCATATCGGAGGGTGTTACATGGCCACCATAGATTTAAAAGAATTCACTTACTAGTTTCAATTAAACCTAATCATAGAAAATTTTAAGATTCCAATTTGAGAATGATATTCTCAATTAGTCACATATGAATTTAATGCGATGCCTTATGGCCCTCGGCAGCCCTGAGAACTTTTACAAAATAATAAAGATGGTTGTAGGCTATTTGAGAAATCGAAGCTCAAATCGACGATATTTTATGTTTAGGATCAAGTTTTGAAGAATGTCGAAAATGTAACGAAAACTCTTAAACTTTTAAAATATCTAGGTTTCATTATTAATCATAAGAAAAGTAATTTAAATCCTGTAAATGAGTGAAAATATTTAGGTTTTTAACTCTATAGATATGTCCATTGGTTTACTGATTGAAAAGCAGAATTATATATTCAGACTTGTTACTGCCTCAATATACCATTAAAGAATTTGCAAATTTATTAGGAGTTCTAACAGCATGTCCAGCTGTTAGAGTTATATTTGGATGTATACAAAGATGTTAGAAAGGAAAAACATTTAGCTTTGCTTAAATTTCATAATAATTATAACGCCAAATTCACTCCTTCTACCGATATATTGCTAGATCTACTTTGGTGGTCTATTTATATTTATAAAAGTAAAATAGAGAGACTAACATTTGTTTTAGAAATATTTACTGATGCATTAAAACAGGGCTGGGGTGCTTTCTGTAATGTACGCATGGGGGTAAATGGAAAACGGAAGAACTTGAGTTTCATATTAATTATTTAGAACTCAAAGCAGCGTTCCTGGACTAAAGATATGCTCGTGATAAATGTAATCAGCAATATTATTGCGATGACAATACTACCGCAATAAGTTACATAAATCGAATGGGAGGAATAAAATATCCCCACATGAACAAAATCTCAAGAGATATTTGGCAATGGTGTGAGCAGCGTAGAATATGGCTGTATACGTCATACATAAACTCAAAGGATAATAAAGAAGCTGATCAAGAATATCGCAACAAAAATGCAGATACGGAATTAGAAATATCACAGACAACGTTTCAGAATATTAGCGACATTTTATGAAAACCAGACATAGACTCTTCGCTTCTCGCGCCAATGCCAAATGTAAAATGTATTTATCTAAATATAATAAATTTACTTAAAAAAAGTCCTGCTGGGTTTTACTGTAAAAGAATCCGAAAGAAGAAAGAAGTATGTGTCCAACTTATGTTGGAGACCATACTTTTATGCTTTCCCACCATTTACATTAATTTTGAAGTGCCTTCGAAAGATCAAGACAGATAGGCATCCTAGTATTTCCTTACTGGCCCTCTCAACCGTGGTTCTCAGTCTTAAGAGGTATGTGTCGCCCTGAAATTATTTATTAAGACGCTAACCAAAACCTCTCAAACATTTCTTGCAGGAAAAGGAAACAGTTCCTTTCCTGGGAGTCGAGGCTATCCGGGACGCTTTCCAAGAAAAGGAACCCCAGAAGCAGCCTTAGACATAATGTTGTCTTCATTGGCGCAAAATACCACAACAGTATGGTTGCACTTATAAATTGTGGTGGAAATATTGAAATGACTTAAATTTAAATCCTTATAATACTTGTGCGGAATCGATAGTCCCATTTCTTACATATCTTTTAATCAGGCTGCGACATATGGCTCACTCAATAGCCACAGGTCTACTTTAGCTTTATTGTTAAATATTGATGTTAGTAATAATAGCTTATTAAAAATATTTTAAGGGAGTATACAAATTAAGACCATCGTTTCCGAAATATATTAGTACATGGGACCCGCAGGTAGTACTTAATTACAAAGCACAATGGAAACCTCATGACGAGGTGTCTATTGAAAAATTAACGAAGAAAGTTACTATTCTCTTGGCTTTATGTACGGCCCATAGGGCGAAAACATTATCCTTGATAAAAATTAAGAATATTAAAATAAGTCCCAGTGATACTAAAATTGCCATTCACGATTTAGTAAAAACTTCAGCTGCGGGTCGTGAACAACCATTGTTGGTGCTTCCCTATTTTAAGGAAAATGTAGACATATGCCCAGCAACTGCTATCAAAGACTATATTTCCCGAACGGAACAGTTGAGAACTAGTAAGGTGGATAATTTATTACTAACGTTGAAACGTCCATACCGAGCGGCTACGAGTCAGACGATCGCGCGATGGGTTAAACAAGTCCTGGCGGAAAGTGGAGTGGATGTGGCGACGTTCAGCGCTCACAGTACGAGACACGATGCCACATCCGCGCAGAAGCGCAGGAGTCTCACTGATGTAATTCAAAGAACCGCGGGTTGACATCAACGTCTATTACATTTGCTAGGTTTTACAATCGACAAATAAAAATAGTACAATAATGAATTCGCAACAGCAGTTTGTGTTAAAGATTAATTTCACAATGTAAAATTATCATATTATAAATTTCTAAGGATAGTTATATATTATTGGTTTGTATAGACAATCTTCATAAAATAATATCACTCTAACTTTATGAAGTAGCGTAAACATTAACTATGTTATTAATAATTTAACTATTACGAATTATACTTAATCAGCTTTTGATATTATATAATATATCAATAAATTGTTCGAATTAGTAAGTCGAGTCCATCACTAAATTGTAGACAGACACTGCATTGACCGTAAGATAAAGATGTGACTCGAGTAAAATTTTGTGACTTGAGTCACTCGGGTTTTATCATGTCACTCTAGTTGTACTCGAGTTTTGAGTTAAACGAATTAACTATTTACAGTCCCTGCATCGATTAAAGTTTATCACTCCGAGTTGAGAATAGCGATTACCTTAGTTAAAGCATTTTTAAATGAGTACCTTTATTAAATAAGTAATATGTGGTAATAAATAAAATACAAATATTTATTATTTATTTATTTGTAGTATTTCCATGTTTTCTATTTATTACAGACATGTATAGTATTTCAAAATTTATAAACTGCTTTTCATATATCTTACAAATCGCTTCCATTTTTCAAAATAATGTCTCACTGACGATTTTCGTTTTGTTGTTTCATTGTTATCATTCATAATTTAAACAAACAAGTATATTTTAATACACAACTTATAAGTTGGCTCAACACTTAAAATACTATCACCACTGAGAGGACATACCAGAGCACACACAAAGTTCATACCATTTTGTTAGTGAAATAAAAGACCTACATCTCGCTGACAATGAAACTATGGTCAGTTTTGATGTTCAGCACTATTCATACTTACCTATTGAAGAATGTATCTCAATTGTAACTAGGAAGCAGAAGATAACAACATGCCCACATATTGCAGTATTACAAACACTGCCTCACATCTGGCTATCTATTGTGGAAGGAAGAGTTCTACACAAGAAGTAGACGGTGTGGCGATGGGCTCACCTGTATCTCCCGTAGTCGCCGACATATTCATGGAGGACTTTGAGGAGAAGTCCTTCTTACTACTCCTGTAAATCCAAGATTCTACAAGCGGTACGTGACGGTACTTTCACAATTTTACCATCTGACAAAGTAACTGTATTTTAAACCACCTTAATTCCATAAACTCTAAAATACAATTCACAATGGAGTTAGAGGCAAACAATTCTTTAGCTTTCCTAGATGTTTTAGTAATCCGAAATCCTGATAACACAATTGGTCACACTGTGTTTAGGAAAAGATTCATACCAACCGATATTTAAATGGTGAATCGCACCATCATCCATCACAGTTAGAAAAATCTTTGTTTCAGAGGCACGAGGATCTGTGACAGAAAACATTTGGCCGCCGAACTTCAGCACGTCGAGCAAGTACTGCAAGACAACAAGCTTCGGGTCGCGCCTACGTCACAGTGACCGGGTGAAGCCAGCCACAGTCGAGCATGTGCCTGTTGTACTACCCTATGTCAGAGGAGTCACAGACAAGGTTGGCTACATCTTGAAGCGAGCTTCCATTAAAACATACTTCAAGCCGCCGAAGAAGATTATTCAATTTTACCATCCGTCAAGTGTCATATCCTCTACAAGATGCAGGAATGTACAAGCTGGATTGTGAATGTGGTCTCTCTACATAGGACAAACAAAAGATCTATAAAACCCGCATAAAAGAACATATAGCTGACTTGAATCACCGATCAGGAAGTCTGCAGTTTGTGAACATGTTCAAGATCGTCCCTGCCATTACATTAGATTTGATTGACAACAAATCCTCGCAAGAGATCACCGATTCCTACCAAGTATAATTCGCGAGGCTAATAAAATTAAAAAAAAACGTCTTAATTTCATAGAAAAGATGGATGGGTGCTGCCATCTGCTTGGGATCCTATAATTAATAAAATTAAATCCAAACCCAAGTATACCACTGCTAGACTTCAAGATACTGTAAGCTCATTCTGCGTAGATCGAAGCAAAAATTAATATAAAAAACTGAAGGTAGCTGGGCTAACTATGACATCGGGACGTCAAACACCCAGTCCTCGTGACCATGGGTGCTGCAAAGCATCCGAAACGTCGGGAATTAAAAAGTAAAACTAAACGCGATATAATCCAAAAATAGTTTCATTTAATTTTATTGTCATTTACTATCAGATAATTATAAAAATAATATCTTTTCCCTACATGAAACCAGTGAAAATAAGAAATCAGACAACTTTTACATAGTCAAATATTGTTGATGTAAATCCATAATTACTACTTTAGTATTTGATCATCTGGCTGACTAATGGTGTATATTTTATAATAATTTCTTGTTTATTTAACATACAGGCAGAGGCAACAAAATACTGACAGAAAAGGAATATATTTTATTGACATTGAAGTATAGTACATACTATATAGTCTTATCTTATATCTGTTATTATTGAAAATGTCCTCCTGATTTCTGTTAGAAACATTTTCATATCATATTTGGATGTGTTTTTGGCCATATATTGTTTGAAATGTAAATCAATACAAACATAAACATAGACCCCACACACTATTTATTTATTTATATTTATATATATATATATATATATATATATATATATATCATATCTTTCGAATAATGTGACGAAATAATAATGAATATTAAAGAGTGTACTATACTAAATAATAATTTTATCAATATATTATTCTTTCTATATTTATTGCAATGTATTTTATAATTTATATAATAATTATTATTTAGTATAGTACACTCTTTACAATATCATTATTATTTCGTCACATTATTCGAAGATATAGATATATATATATATATATATATATATATATATATATATATATATATATATATATATATATATATATATATATATATATATATATATATATATATATATATGTGTGTGTGTGTGTGTGTGTGTGTGTGTGTGTGTGTGTATTTTATATACATATAAGTTTAACAGGTAGTCCTTTCATTATTCGGGCAATGACTCGCACGCTTTTTCAGATTCTTAAACATCGATTTGACAATCGATTTTAACTGTCGATTACTTTCCTATCCCTACCTTACTTTGTTCCCGTCATCTTGCTTCATTCTTTTATTGTGCGCAGTGAACCGCACGCGTCGGTTACATAATAATGCTGAAACGAAGTGCTGAAGACCAAATTGCGTTTTATAGGAAAAATATTAAGTAATTGCAAACTAAAGAAGACAACGTCGTAGACGAATCATTGTGTACTGGATTCGTCTGATTGCAAAGAAAATCTGGGAAGCACCATTTATTTTACGTTAGTTTACGTGCGTATTCAACTATTACAAATAATTAATGTAATTTACGTAACTAGAGTTGACCGTGAGTCAACCAAAAATGACTTATGGCTTGAGAGTTAACCGGGAGTTAGCCGAATGGTACATAGCTTAGCACAGAATTGACCGTGAGTCAATCAGCTAGCGAAAACTACGTTCGAATCCTATTATTTAATTAAAAAGTTAAAATGTGAAAATTTAATACATGGCGATGTTAAATAGAATTTGTTTGCTTACCCACTTTCTTACAAAAAATGTTTGTTCCAGAAATCGGAACCAATGTTACTGAGAACAATGAAAAAACCTTAAATACCGTCAGTTGGATTATGATCACGTTGATGAAAATCTTTTAAATTCAGCTCAAAGTGAGAACACAGGAACGGCGCCGATCTTGGACAACTAAGTTTCTTTTAGACACAGAATTTTTAATAGCCTTGGGAGAGCTTGTTCCTGAACAGGTAACATATGGGAAGATATCCACCCAGATTTGGCCGAGAGATGGGCACCAATCCTCAGAAGAGGTCTAACAGAAAAGGACCAAAAGGACAAAATAATCAAGGACTATGCCACCCCACAAAACTGCAAGCTGTTTAGTGCACCTATTTTAAATCCTGAAATAGCGGCTACTGTTTCCGAATTTGCACGAACACGATAAAAAGTTAAAAATTCGCAACAACAAATAGGGTAGGCCTTACAGCCATAAATAAAGCTATTACTATTTTGATTACCAGCGATAACAAGGTACAGGCTTTAATCCAACAAAACTTGGAACAGACGATCACGTGTAGGCCCTCGGACATAAAAGTACATGCCGGTAGATTAAAATATTTTTACAACTGTTGGTGTAATATAACTAATAATAGAATAGTTTTAAATTGGATTCGTGATGGTTTCCTTATACCGTTTAGTAAAAAAGTAAAAAATATTATGGACACTCGCCATAAGTGGTTACCAACAGAGAAAACACAATTGTTTAACTATCGAAAAATTAATTGATCTAGAGGCCATATCCGTTTGTAAACCATCCCAAAATTAATATACATGTAATATATTTCTAGCACCTAAGCCTAATGGTGACTATCATTTTATTTAAAATTTAAAATCATGAAATAAATTCATAGAAATGTTACATTTTAAAATGGAAGATAACAGAACTGCTCATATCGGAGGGTGTTACATGGCCACCATAGATTTAAAGAATTCTACTTACTAGTTTCAATTAAACCTAATCATAGAAAATTTTAAGATTCCAATTTGAGAATGATAATTCTCAATTAGTCACATATGAATTTAATGCGATGCCTTATGGCCTCAAGCCCTGAGAACTTTTACAAAAATAATAAAGATGGTTGTAGGCTATTTGAGAAATCAGCTTCAAATCGACGATATTTTATGTTTAGGATCAAGTTTTGAAGAATGTCGAAAAATGTAACGAAAACTCTTAAACTTTTAAAATATCTAGGTTTCATTATTAATCATAAGAAAAGTAATTTAAATCCTGTAAATGAGTGAAAATATTTAGGTTTCTTTTTAACTCTATAGATATGTCCATTGGTTTACTGATTGAAAAGCAGAATTATATATTCAGACTTGTTACTGCCTCAATATACCATTAAAGAATTTGCAAATTTAGAGTTCTTACAGCAGCATGTCCAGCTGTTAGAGTTATATTTGGATGTATACAAAGATGTTAGAAAGGGAAAACATTTAGCTTTGCTTAAATTTCATAATAATTATAACGCCAAATTCACTCCTTCTACCGATATATTGCTAGATCTACTTTGGTGGTCTATTTATATTTATAAAAGTAAAATAGAGAGACTAACATTTGTTTTAGAAATATTTACTGATGCATTAAAACAGGGCTGGCTTTCTGTAATAATGTACGCATCGGGGTAAATGGAAAACGGAAGAACTTGAGTTTCATATTAATTATTTAGAACTCAAAGCAGCGTTCCTGGACTAAAGATATGCTCGTGATAAATGTAACTGGCAATATTATTGCGATGTGACAATACTACCGCAATAAGTTACATAAATCGAATGGGAGGAATAAAATATCCCCACATGAACAAAATCTCAAGAGATATTTGACAATGGTGTGAGCGTAGAATATGGCTGTATACGTCATATAAACTCAAAGGATAATAAAGAAGCTGATCAAGAATATCGCAACAAAAATGCAGATACGGAATTAGAAATATCACAGACAACGTTTCAGAATATTAGCGACATTTTATGAAAACCAGACATAGATCTCTTCGCTCGCGCCAATGCCAAATGTAAAATGTATTTATCTAAATATAATAAATTTACTTTAAAAAAGTCCTGCTGGGTTTTACTGTAAAGAATCCAAGAAGAAGAAAGAAGTATGGTGTCCAACTTATGTTGAGACCATACTTTTTATGCTTTCCACCATTTACATTAATTTTGAAGTGCCTCGAAAGATCAAGACAGATAGGCATCCTAGTATTTCCTTTGGCCTCTCAACCGTGGTTCTCAGTCTTAAGAGGTATGTGTCGCTCCTGAAATTATTTATTAAGACGCTAACCAAAACCTCTCAAACATTTCTTGCAGGAAAAGGAACAGTTCCTTCCTGAGTCGCGAGGCTATCCGGGACGCTTTCCTAAGAAAAAGGAACCCCAGAAGCAGCCTTAGACATAATGTTGTTCATTGGCGCAAAATACCTTACAACAGTATGGTTGCACTTATAAATTGTGGTGGAAATATTGAAATGACTTAAATTTAAACTTATAATACTTTGCGGAATCGATAGTTCCATCATTTCACATATCTTTTTAATCAGGGTGACATATGGCTCACTCAATAGTAACAGGTTTGCTATGGCTTTATTATTAAATATTGATGTTAGTAATAATAATTGATTAAAAACATTTTTAAGGAGTATACAATTAAGACCATCGTTTCCGAAATATATTAGTACATGGGACCCGCAGGTAGTACTTAATTACATAGCACAATGGAAACCTCATAACGAGGTGTCTTTTGAAATATTAACGAAGAAAGTTACTATTCTCTTGGCTTTATTATACGGCCCATAGCAAACATTATCCTTGATAAAATTAAGAATATTAAAATAAGTCCCAGTGATATTAAAATTGACATTTACGATTTCGTAAAACTTCTGCTGCGGGTCGTGAACAACCATTGTTGGTGCTTCCCTATTTTAAGGAAAATGTAGACATATGCCCAGCAACTGCTATCAAAGACTATATTTCCCGAACGGAACAGTTGAGAACTAGTAAGGTGGATAATTTATTACTAACGTTGAAACGTCCATACCGAGCGGCTACGAGTCAGACGATCGCGCGATGGGTTAAACAAGTCCTGGCGGAAAGTGGAGTGGATGTGGCGACGTTCAGCGCTCACAGTACGAGACACGCTGCCACATTCGCCGCTGGAAGCGCAGGAGTCTCACTCGATGTAATTCGAAGAACCGCGGGTTGGACATCAACGTCTATTACATTTGCTAGGTTTTACAATCGACAAATAGTAGAAAATAATGAATTCGCTGTGTGTATTAAAGATTAATTTCACAATGTAAAATTATCATATTATAAATTTTCTAAGGAACTGTGAACTAATTTTTTTTTTGTTTTGTTATTAAATCTAAATTAGTTGACAAAATTTGGTTTTATTTTACCTTTAATGTAAAATATGTTTCGGCAAAACGAATCTCTAAACATCTACCTGTTAAACTTATATATGTATATAAAATACATATAAATAACATCTATATCTTCGAATAAAGTGACTCATATAATACTGATCGAACTTCACTTAGAAGTTCGTTTGATCATGTATTAACTTTTTTCATACATTTCATTAAGTTTCCCTAAAATTTGTAGTGGGCCCATTCTCCATACAAAAATAAATTGTCTGTTTTGATTGCTTCATTCATGATTTATTGAAAAATCTGTACATATCTAATTCTTGCACAAAGTTCTGTTCATAAAAATTTTGCGCTAAATATAGGTTCTTTCTTTTCTCTTCTCATCAGCCGGTCTATAGTTAACTCTTGAACATGGGCCTCTTATAAAGTAGGAAGAATTTACTATAATAAATAATAAAATAACCTAACTGTCTGGTCTGTCCGTCCTTCAGACTGACAGACCAGACAGTCACGGCCGCCAGTCCGAACTATAACTAACCAACTGCGTTTGACAGGATTTTAGCGCGAGTGTGTGCGCAAAACAGGTGTGAACCGCTTGGTACGACGGGATGGCAATCCGACACGATTAAAGAAATTGGGTCTAGGACCAAAGGATTTACGTGCTTTCCCAAGTACGGGATTGAAACACCGCCAACTACCTAACTCCGGGCTGCTACTGAAAATTACATGACAGAAAAATCCGACCGGGATTTGAACCGGGACTACGAGTATATACCCAGTAGTTGCGTTTACGAGATAGTCATAACTACCACGCTCGGTAGATGGATTGGCGGTCGTGGTATCAGATATCTCTAACCTTGTCATCAAGCAGTGTCAGGTGGCGTCAAAGTTTTGAGACATCTGATACTGCTACCTACATGGTTATACCGAAATAACGCGTTATTTTAAATTTGTAATAAATTTATATTAGTATATCAGAAAATTATAAATTATTAATAAAATATTATTTTGAAAGATATTTTTCAATTCTTGACACTGGCATATGTATAACCAAAGAAGGAAATAACTCAAACTCAACACCTCTTAACACTGAACGTAAAAATTTTGTGAAATGTTTTTTTTATATTATATCACCATC
The DNA here is from genome assembly GCA_029286625.1 of Parnassius orleans. Classification (NCBI taxonomy): domain Eukaryota; kingdom Metazoa; phylum Arthropoda; class Insecta; order Lepidoptera; family Papilionidae; genus Parnassius; species Parnassius orleans. The sequence goes on along the minus strand of JAGSMP010001837.1, from coordinate 9,518 downwards.
TTAATAGGAGATTTAGTTAAAAGAGAGTTTGAACTTTTATTGATGATGTCCTAATAATTCATCATCATCATAATCATCATTACAGCCCTTCACAAGTCCACTGCTGAACATAGGCCTCCCCAAGGAATGCCACAGAGCACGGTCCTGAGCCACCTGCATCCATCGACTTCCTGCACGTCTTACCAGGTCGTCACTCCATCTAGTGAGGACGCCCTTCACGCCTACCGGTACGAGGCTGCCACTGAGAACCTTTTTCCCCATCGGTTGTCGGTTCTTCGAGCTATATGGCTAGCTCATTGCCACTTCAGCTTACGTTGAGCTTTGTTGGTTACTTTGGTTCTACTGCGGATATCCTCATTTCAAGTTTATCACGCAGAAAAACACCGAGCATAGCCCTCTCCACGACTTTGAGCTTCCTCATATGGCCAGCAGTGAAGGACCACGTCTCAGTTCCATAGGTCATCACTGACAACACGCACTGGTTGTACACTCTAGTTTTAAATTTTTGAGGCATACGGGACGAGAATATGTGTCGTAATTTCTCAACGCTGTTTGAGTTGCATCCGTCAATTGACCTTTCGGTAGAAGTTGGACATACCTAGTCGGACTATTTGTCCTAGGTAAACATACTCGTCAACAACTTCGAGCTTAGTGCTCCAACAACTACTGGCATAGGTGTGACATGGATATTAAACATAATCTTCGTTTTGTCCATGTTCATGTTAAGACCTATCCGCTGGGAGACATTATTGAGGTCATTAAGCATAGTGCTGAGGTCTTCCAGCGATCTGCCATAATGACTATATCGTCAGTAAATCGAAGGTGAGCGATGGACTCGCCATTGTATAAAAAATATTAAATACCGTATATATATTTACGTATATATAATAAATACGTATATAATAAATACGTATATATAATAAATACCGTATCTTTTCAGTCCAGTAGCTTGAAAACGTCTTCCAATGCGGCGGTGAAGAGTTTCGGGATATAACGTCACCCTGTCTTACACCTCTGCAGTTGGATAGGTTTCGTACTCTGGTTCTGTACTCGGTTAGCCATCGTAGCCCTACTGTTCAAGCACTTCAGCACTTTGATATACCGACAGTCCACTTGGCACCGCTGAAGGGACTGTAGCATCGCCCAAATTTCGACGGAATCAAAGGCTTTCTTAGTCCCATACGCAACGCAAAGTGGCAAATTGTACTCTTCGGACTTCTGTACAACTTGCCGAAGGGTATGTATGTGGTCTATAGTACTAAAGCCTTTTCGAAACCAGCTTGTTCGGGAGGCTGGAAGTCGTCAAGTCTGCATGCGAGACGATTCGTAATGACTCCCGAAAACAGCAAATAGACGCGGCTCAGAAGGAAGTCGGTCTGTAGTTTTCAAGAGAGCGTTGTCGCCTTTCTTGAAGAACAAGACCACCACCTTCTGCTCAACGCCTCCGGAGTAGTGCCACCATGGAGGACGGAATTAAAGAGCTTCTAAAGGACTTCAAGTACAGGTTTTCCACCCGCTTTCAGAAGCTCCGCTATAATTCCATCCTCACCTGGGTCCTTGCTCTTTTTAAGGTGCTGAGAGCCATTATAATCTCGTTCAGACTGACATCCGGGATATCTTCGGAATAGTGTCGGATAAGACTCGCTCTTGGATCGTTTATTTTGTGTGTTTATTTATGATAAAATTTATTAATTTTGTCATTAATAAATTTTGTCATTAACAAAATTGATTAATCACAAAATACAATACTTTTACTAGTAATGACCACATAGTAGAGAAAGTATATTTATCATAGAGTATTTAATACTAGAGAAGAGCACAGATTATAGAATGCGTTAATTTTATTACAACACAACCCCTGAATTAATACCTTATAATTATTAATGTTACCTTTCAGAAAGAAAATAATATATAAACAATAATTTTGTATTTAAGTATTATTGACTACATGATAAGATTTAATTCCAATTTTATCTCTAAGATAACAAAATTATATTTACACAAAGGATTGGTAAAAATATCAGCATATTGCTCATCACTGCACACATAGTTAAGCTCAATAATTTTACCATAATATTTTTCTTTAATAAATGAAACTTAATGACTATATTTTTGCACCGTTTATGAAAGTTTATGTTTTATTTACACTTATAGCACTTTGATTATCTAAATTTAAGTACACTGATTTTTGGTTAAATTCAACGAATTCACATAATAGTTGTTTGATCCACATAGCCTTTTAGTTGCAGCACAGGCTGTTATGAATTCTGCTTCAGTGGTGTACAGGGCCACTGTCTGTTGTCTCTGACAAGCCCAGGTTACTGCTGCTCCATTTTATTAAATAAATATTCTGTGACTGAACGTCTTGTGCTAGGGTCGTTAACGAAATGTGAATCACTGTAGCCAAGCCAAGATTAGGCTCTGACATTAGTGAGTAGCACAGACTATAACCTTTAGTCTCTTTTAGATACTTAATTTTTTTCCACAGCATTCCAGTGTGTTTCTTAGTAAGAATTTAAAATCGACTCACCAGGCTTACGGCGAAATAAATATCAGGTCAGCTTACTGTATCTAGGTGCATCAATGATCCATGTGATTCCCAATATGGAATGTTTTTTCTGTTTCTCCTTCTCCTTTCCAACTTAACATGTGGCTCAACTAGAATACTGTTTGTTTTACAATTATACAAATTAAATTTATTGAATAACTTCTCAATATAGTTTGACTGATGTAGAAATGTACTTGTCACATTTTGTATCTCCATACCAACGAAAATTTTAAGTGAACAGGTTTTCACTTCAAATATTGACTGTAAGTTATTAATCAACTCCATTAAAGTTGATTTATTTTTCATAAATAACAGTCCATCATCAACATACAAACACAGGTAACATTTTGCTCTATTAATAGTACCAACATACACACACTGATCAACTTTACTATTGGCTAGCCCAAACTTCTTTAAAACAGCATCCAATTTTGAATTCCAGCATCTTAGAGCCTGTTTTAAACCATATAAAGATTTATTGAGTTTACACACCTTATCAGCATCACAGGTTAAGCCCTCGGGTATAGTCATGTATATGTCTTCTTCAAGCTCACCATATAGAAAAGCTGTTTTAATATCTAGCTGAATTATCTGAAGATTGTGTAGAGCAGCTTCTGAGAGTAATTTACGTATGGAATCGTACCTAACAATTGGAGCAAATGTATCTTGGTAATCAATACCTTTGGTTTGTGAGTATCCTTTTGCACAAATCCTAGACTTATAACGTGGACCTGAAGGTTCTTCTATGATGCAAAACCCATTTACATCCAATTAATCGAATATTGGGAGTTTTATTTACTAATTTCAAGTATTATTTTGATGATGAGATCAATCAAGCTCTTCATTTATTGATTTTATCCATTTTGTGGCATCAATAGAGTTTAATGCCTTTTCATAATTATTAGGAACTTCATTTTCTGATAATTGGTCTTCAGAGTACAGGTAAGAACTCTTCTTGTTTCTGAGCATTCAAAATTTTCTTCTTGTTCTTAATGTTATATTTCTCCTTCGGGGATGTACTCGCTGTCTGACTGTGATTTATCTTCAGTCACAGTGTCTAATGACTCATTAGACACTTGAAATTACTTATACCATTTAAATACAGCTTTCATTATTTTATTATATACAATATTAAAACTAAAATTAAAAACTAGTAATTTAATTATCAAACAGTCCTACGCCACGCGGTATCGTGTTAAGAACGCTGGCTGCGTTTCCGCTAAATGGCTATACTTAGCCTTTGAGCGAGAAAAGAGCCAGCCCTCTTATCACCAGCAGCAACGACCAGCTGCGGATGGAGTTCTTTAAGAACTTCACCGCACGTGGACCCCACGGACCGATAGTCTCTACAGCAAATGGCACAAATATGTAGTCATCTCTCAGAGACTCATATTTGCGCCACTTACTAATAATTAATACTTATTCATTTGTAGTTAATTCAATCTGTATAAAATGTATTTTAACTGTTGACTCTAAAAATATTGCATCTCTACTTTTATTGCTGTTCTTGAATTAGGTAATATGAATCGATATCCTTTAGAATTTTCACAGTAGCCAATAAAAATTAATTTTTGTGATTTTGTATCAAATTTCTTTTCTCTTGGTAAGTGAACCATTGCCTCACTTCTGAATTTTATAAAACAGAAATTTTGTTTTGGAGCGGTTTACAATGTATGCATCTGTATGAATTGCTTCAGTCCAATAGATTTTAGGTAAGTTAGCATTTAACATCGTACATCTTGCTCTTTCAACTAAAGTTCTGTTCATACGTTCGGCTGTAACATTTTGTTCTGGTGTGTAAGGTTCCGGCATCTTTGAGAAAATTTGAAAATTTTTCATTGACATATTCAAGTCCATTGTCAGATCTGAGAATTTTAATACTACGATTTAACTGATTCTCAAGTTGCTTTTCAATTATTTAAAGTTTTCTAGGACTTCTGACTTCTGTTGTACATGGTATACAAAAATTTTTTGAGTAGTCATAGATGAATGTTACAAAATATCTGGCTTTGCCCAAAACTGAGTTCCATTGGTCCACAGACATCTGAGTGTATCAATTCAAGTAGATCTTTGCTCTGAGACCCTTGACTTTTAAAGGCGAACGTGTTTGTTTTCCTTCCTGACACGTTATACACTTAACATTCTCTTTGACTTGACTTAACTTTAAACCTGCAGTGTTTTCGGTCAATATCTTCATGCTCTGAATATTCAGATGACCCATCCTCTGGTGCCACAGGTAAGTATCTTGTTCAATTATATCTGATATGCATGTATAGCCACCAGGCATGATCAGTCGGTACATATTATTTATTACACTTGCTGTTGCTACTATGACATTCTTTCTATTACTAAGAATAATACAGCCACTCTTATTAAACTTCACTTGGCCACCATTATTAATAATCTGACTTACTGACAGCAGGTTTGTAGTTAGTTCAGGTACATATAATACATTTGTAAACAATATTTCATTTGTTGGCCTCTTTGTCATAAAACTCAAGCTTATTTTCCAGAGCTTAGGACAGACAGTGTTTTATTATTTGCAAATTTAATGTTTTTAATGTGTGAGTTGTTTCTTCTATAAACAAATTATTGCGTTTGGTCATGTGTACAGAAGCACCAAAATCAACATGCAGGTATCGGAATATTCAGAAGAAGCTATAAAGACGGCAGCTTGTTTATCTGTATTCTTCTGATCCTTATTGGATTTTGATAATTTACAGTCAAGACTTTTATGACCATATTTGTTACATGTATCAGCAGGGGCCTTTAGAAAATCTTTATTTTTGATGTTGAACTTCTGAGTTGTAGCTCTTGAGCTGAAGAATTACTTTCATTTTGTTTAACGTCTTGTAATAATTTTGATTTCACCAAATTTTCAATAGCCATTATCATTGGCTTGTAACTTTCTGGAAGGCTGGACAGCAAAAGTGTGATCAATTTTGGTCACGGTGGCCAGCATCTACGGAGACTAACCATGTGCACAAGACAAGTTTGTAGAGCACCAGGGTGTGCGCAAGCGCATGTACTCTCTATTCTCTCACTCTCATAATGCGTTTTCCCTGGCACGAGGGTGAATTACCTTCCTTCCATACTCTAGATTGCTACTGAAAAATCTAATAAATGATTTTGGCCCGATTAGGAATTCAAACCTGGGACCTCATGGTTATATCACGCTTACGTCTTCTAGACGAACGACGCAGTGACTAATACATATAACGGTGTTAAGATACAACATATTCCTAAGCATCTCTTGCCGTAACAGGTATATATTTAGAAGTGTAAAGTAGGTATAGTTTCGCATATTTTATCGCGTACGTTATATTTTACGATTGAATCCCATTTTGAAAGGAATTCGTTTGGAGATTTTTGTATTATTACGTGTATAGTAAAGTAAAGCTAAAGCCTACGTCGCACTGCACAGACCTCCTCTTATTTATGAGAGGGTTCCTACGTCACTACTATACGGCATAAAGAAAACTTAGAAAAACCAATTTTATTACATTTTTTGCAATTTTAAATATTTTCCAAAAAAGTTAAAAAATATTACAATTGAAAATTTTATCTCGAATTATTCGAAATCAATTTTTACCCTGCGTTTATATTTTGTTAACAGTAAGTATATTAAAACTGTGTCAAATTTTTATAAGAAAGAAATTTAGTGAAGTAGACTGAGAAAAAACGTTTATGTGATAGACACTGTGATGTAAGTGTTCTGTTTTGCTAAATTTGTTCCGTCATTAACCTGCCTACCCAGCGTTGTTAATAAGGGTGAGTATACTTCAAAAATATGCGCGTTGCTTGTTCTTGAAAAGGCCTCTGTCTAGTAGTTACTTTAAAAGGACTGACACTCATTGTTAGGAACACGTCAACAATTATTGTTAAAATAATAATATAGTCTGAGAGCGAATGTTCAACTTGCTCTCTTTCTTATGTAATTTATTATTAACAGCTATATGACAGCTTCGACGCAATACAAATTCGGCGTTGTGCAATTAATAATGACCTCCAGACTGAATTTAAATTATGGCGGTCATCCTCAACGAAGACTAGCTATCTGCGCAGGACAGGATTATAGTGTACAAGGGTATACACAAGCACAAGTGCACTCTCTATTCTCTCACTTGCATAGTCCGATGGGACAGCAATCCTACACGATCCAGTAGGACCTACGACTTTACGTGCTTTCCGTGCACGGCTGAGTAACACCGCCAACTTCCTGACTACAGGCGGCTATTGAGAAATTCTCGATAGAAAAAGTCAAAAACAGATTTGGCCCGACCTGGGATTCAAGCCCGGGACCTCATGATCAGCAACCGCGTTTACGCACAAGACCAACAAGACAGTTGAACTGCTAAACCGGGAGTGAAGTTCTACCCCACCTATATTTATCTTTTTTACTTTAAGCTCTCTATCTTCGACATAAGGATTAATCAAAAATTTCTCAGAACTAAATTCAATCATTAATCTATTGGTGCTTTAAAAATATTAGAGTTTTGACTTATGATTTTTGATGGGCGATTGAACTGCCTTTTAAATTAGATGGCTTTTTCGAAATGAGCTATAATATATGTGCAAATGTTCAAGATATAATATTTTCTATATACTAAATATTATATACATAAAATATAATATTTTCTATATATAAACCCAGTAGAAATAGAAGAAGAATTTCTTATTCAATATTTATATTAAGATTATAAATAAGATAGCAGTAGCTTTAATCGTAGGGTATATAGGGATATACAACGTTCTGCTATGCAGCTTGGCACCCATTCATATCTCAACTCTTTCATCGGCGAAGCTGACAACCCTGAACGTCGTTCGTATACAACGTGGCCACTTTTCGTGGGATATCAATAACTTTTGAAAAGTTTTCTCTTATTCATCATCATTACAGCCCTTTACAAGTAGGCAGGCCTATGTTCAGCAGTAGGCTGAACATAGGTCACCCCAAGGAATGCCACAAAAGCACAACAGTCCTGAGCCACCTGTATCCATCGACTTCCTACATATCTTACCAGGTCGTCACTCCATCTAGTGGAAGGTCGCCTTATACTTCGCTTACCGGTACGAGGTTGAATAAACCACTGTATGGTTTCTCACTGTATGATTCAAAAGTTCACTGTTGTAACTATGTAACGGTATGATTTTTTTTAAATTAAATTAAATAAATAAATATTTATTTAATATGGATTTGACTGATTTATTTTTGCTTTAAAATCAAGCTTGAAACATCTCTGATGAAGTCAATAAATAGACGCTTCACGCATCTGATTTGACTTCAACGCCTTTTCCTTACGAATAATGTATTTCATTGCAAAACGATCTTTTAACAACAATAATATTGTTATACATTTGTGGTCAATTTTTTTATAGGATTGGGTGACAAACGAGCACACAGTCCACCTGATGGTAAGTGGTTGCTGTGACCATAGACATCTACATCTATCTTCAATAAAGAATCAAAATGCAGATGCGTTGTCACCGTGAGGACTAAGATGGAATGCCTCTTTCCAGTAAAGGGTCTCGGTTCTCTACACTCACCACGAAACACAGCAGTGTTAAGCTGCTATTTTACGCTGGTGTTCTGTGAGGCGTGGTCCTTCCAGTCTAGCCGACCTATTCGTGCTACAACTATACAATTAATATAGCTGCAGCATGGCTCTACCACGTAAGAAAATCAATAAGCCACGCTGCCGCTATATTGTGGTTGTAGCACGAATGGGTCGGCCTAACCAGAGAAGGACCACGCTCACAGAATAACATCGTGAAATAGCAGCCTAATGACTGTCTTCACTTTGGTGAGTATAGAAAACCGTAAACCATTTTACTGTAAACGAGGCATTCCACCTGTCCTCAGGAATGACAACGCATCTAAATTTTGATTCTTAATCAAGGATAGATGTAGATATCTATGTGCTGCAGCATTCATTTACCATCAGATGGACGTTGTACTTCGTTTATCACTCTTATTCGTTAAAATATGGACATTGATTAAATTAAAAATTTCACACATAGACATTGAACTCTTAGAACTTTTACGAGTTTTGTTTCCACACAATTGCACTTGGTTTGAATTCAAGTTTAAGGAAAGAAAATATGTATATGAGCGTAATAAATAATGTACGACATCAAGATACTCCCACCTCGTTCTGCGTATATTGTGCCAAAGTTAATTTTCAAAAACCTTTGTTTTGGGAAGAATATAATATTTTCTCCATTTTATTTTTGTAAAAGCGTATACGTTGCCATATAAATGAATTACGAACTCTGAAATACACTGGTCAGGATTAAAATTAACTAAGTTTAAATACGCCGTTGGCTCAGGTCCGTGCTGTGGCATTTCTTGGGAGGCTGATGATGATGATGAAGTCTAAGTATACAAGGAGGAATACAAAAATTTAATATTGTTTATATATCTCTCTCGTTAATATTCAAGTCTAAGTGTTTGTTAGAAGATGCGAATGTGTTTGTTAAGAAAGATATTAAATTAAATCAAAGCAGATAAGTAAACTGAACTGGTAGTAGGTCAGCCGTATATCTCGAATAACCATATAAACGACGGAGAAGGAAGATACTCTAGTGGCAGCTGCGTACCGATAATCGGGTGGAGGTCACCTCCACTACTTGATGACCTGGTATGATATGCAAGTCGATGAACGTGTGTTGAGGCAGTATTTGGAAGAGACAAATATTTACAAGTGGTGACGGACTGTAAATGATGATAAAAATAATTAAATTAATAATTACGTTAATCTTTTAACAAAATGAAAACCGACTGCACATAACTAAAATGCATAAAACAATTTCATATGTTGTCTATACAGAACATTAGTAATTTAATCCCTATTTTTCCACCCTTAGATATAGAATAATTACTTTAATTCCATTTAAAACCCCTTGTGGTATAACTTATTTAATAAGAAAAGGATCATTATAATCTAATGAAAGTAATTACAAAAACTGA
>JAGSMP010001836.1:0-36145 GCA_029286625.1 Parnassius orleans | reverse complement strand
TCTCGAATAACCATATAAACGACGGAGAAGGAAGATACTCTAGTGGCAGCTGCGTACCGATAATCGGGTGGAGGTCACCTCCACTACTTGATGACCTGGTATGATATGCAAGTCAATGAACGTGTGTTGAGGCAGTATTTGGAAGAGACAAATATTTACAAGTGGTGACGGACTGTAAATGATGATAAAAATAATTAAATTAATAATTAAGTTAATCTTTTAACAAGAAATGAAAACCGACTGCAAATAACTAAAATACATAAAATAATATCATATGTTGTCTATACAGAACATTAGTAATTTAATCCCCTATTTTTCCACCCTTAGGTATAGAATAATTACTTTAATTCTATTTAAAACCCCCTTGTGGTATAACTTATTTAATAAGAAAAGGATCATTATAATCTAATGAAAGTAATTACAAAAACTGACTACGTAAGATGGCAGCCAAAATGAATAAAAGATAATATGTTCATTTATAATATTACCTTTAAATGCTATATAGTAAGAAAGATGTTTTAATCTGGTTGTAAAGGATAAAACACAAAGTAAAAATACCACTGTATTTATTACTGTAATCATTTCAAAAGTAGTCTATTAATAGTGGAACAGACAGACAGGCGCGGTGTTAAGACTTTATTTTGATATATCTTTGTTGGTTAGTAAAGGTGCAGTGTAAACTTTGCTTTAAAATATATTAACTGATTAGTTATTATACCCCAAACACCATTAAAGCCAAAATGACTAGGTAATATCATGTTTATTTATGTTGATAAATATAGTGAGATTTTAAACTAGTTGTGTAAGGATTACAAAACACATGTATAATTTAATTGTATTTATTATTGTCAGTCATTATCATTCCAAAAGATTTTTTCAAAATAACTTGATAATAACATGTCCATTTATGAAATTGTTAGGAATCATAAGGATATTTTATGTGATATAAGACTGTTGTCTTCAATATCCATATACTTTTTGTCTCTATTACGAGCAGCTCTGCAAGATTTCAGCTACAAGACATACACATTTATTCTAAGCAACCCACCTGAAAAAGTTAATGAATATTGAAACAAGCACACACACTGTACTTAATATTTATCATTTGCAACCAGTAACACGGTTTTAGGTGCATGTGTGCGTCCAACAGTGAACTATTAAGGGTGTTTAGCGAATTTTACCTCTACAGCGATTGAGAAAATAAATAGCACGTAAGATGTTTTGAACTGGTCGTGTAAGGATAAAAAACTCTATATTGTCACTGTATTTGTTATTGTAAAATCATCACATTCTAAAGCAGTATTAAAAGTGACATATGCCACCAGGTGCAGTGTCAGGACATTGTTATTAATTTGTATTGATTGAATAACATGTTTACATTCCAAGCACCATTAAAACCAAATGACTGGATAGTAACATATCCGATTTTTACGATATTAACCACGAAAATAAATAGTATAAGGTGTTTTGAACTATTTGTGTTAGGACAAAAGAAACACTGTATTGCATTTTATTGTTTATTATTGTAAAATCATCATATTCTTAAAGCAGTCTATTATAAGTATCACAGGCCGCGAGGTGCAGTGCAAGGACATTCTTTAATATGTGTTCATTGATTAGCATGTTTACATCCAACTGCAATTAAAGCTAAAATGTAAAAATTTTGAGTAGCAGTCTCACCGGTAAGCTCAGTGTGGGACGGTTACTAGTTGGAGTGACGACCTGTAAGATATTCAAAAAGTCTATGGAGATGCAGGTGCTCAGGACCGTGCTTTGTATGACCTTGAGGTTTATGTTCAGCAGTGGACCTGTCCACTGCTGAACATAGGCCCAGGGCTATAGGCTGTAATGATGAAGAAGTTTTAAACTAGTTGTGTACGGATACGGCTTCTGACGGGTAGGACACGCTCACGGAAAACGCTACCAGCGTAAAATAGTAGCTTAATGCTCCTGTTTTGTATGGTGAGTGTAGAGAACCGAGTCCTTTACTGGAAACGAAGCACTCCATCTTAGTCCTCAGTGACAATGCATCTGCATTTTTTGATTAAACGAGGATAAATGTAGATGTCTATGAGCCACAGCATCTACTTACCATCAGGTGGACCGTGCGCTCGTTTGTTACACTTATTCTATAAAAAAACAAAAGGAAATTGTCAATTAAAAGAGATACGAAAAGGTACCAGAGCATCTATTCAACTTGCTCGGCGTTTATTTATAAATTAGGCGCTTTATTTATAATAAGGCACATAGTAGAAACAGGTCAAGTAAGCAACAATAATTAAGTTTTATTGATTATTATTCGTCATCATTACAACAATTCGCTGCTGAACATAGGTCTTCCCTAAATTATATAATGTAAAATATTGTATAGCTTCCGTCAACTGCCATCGCGTTTCGTCCTGTATGGTGTCAAAAGTCGTAACAGAGTAAAATAAAGATACCAGGAGATGAGCAGCAAATCTCCCTATAGAATAACACCACAAAGCTTTTTGCCACAAGCGTAGCAACTGTGGAAAACTACTATATAGTAATGATGCATATTTATACTATATAAATGCATCATTGCTACTTGTGTATAAATTATTCCAACCATTGTGAGGTTCATTTAAGTGGTATTCACAATACGAGCGCACAGTGGCACATAAAATGAGTTATCAATCAGCAATCTTTAGGTTAGTAGTTCTTTTAGTTTAGGTATTAAGAATCTAGATAAATGATTACATAACTTAAAAATACAGTGTCGGGAAGTAGAAGCAGCACGCTTATAACTAGCCACAGAATAGAATAGAATCATTTTTATTCAATATAGATTACAATACATAATACTTATTAAAAGTCATTTTTTACTTTTACCACTGGTTCGCAAAAAAACCTCTGTCCTGGAAAGAATCAACAAGAAACCCAGCGAGCCTTTTTAAAAAAAACACACATTTTACAATATAATTTTTTATACAATTGTTTTGAAAACATTTAGAAACAGCATGGTAGCGATCACCTCATTCCCAGGGGTTATTATCAGTCATTTACTCTCTAGTAGTATAATAATCCTTACTAGACAATTTTTGCTTAAGAAATAATTTAAACCTTTTGATAGAAAAGGTCTGCATATTATAGTAATTGTTGATGCCGCTCTGGAAATGGCAGGAGTTACAGTTACAGGCAGGTGTTTGTGGATGTTACCGATGTCTTCAATATTTATGAATTGTAATTCCATATCCCTGTTATCATTTGTGTCTCCATACAGTTGTAGAAGCTCTCGGCCGACAAGATTGCAGACTCATTCTAAATGATCCACCTGAAAAGTGTTTTTTCATCAACTAACTGAACAGACTATAGTTTTACAGTGCCTTCCACCTAAATAATGATATTTATTAATATTTTATTTATTTCAATCTTTATTACTAATAAACAGTCTTAATGTCTCTTAAATTATATATAAATAGCATGTACACGTTTCCCTTTCATAATACTTTTGTAGTAAACCAGATACCACTAAGGTAAAAAGAAATAAAATATAAAATCAGAAAGGTAAACAAGAAGTAGTTATTTTAGAATTATAACATTATTTAACTAAGTACAAGTTCCTAGACGTTTTACATTTACACTAATTTCATTTAGGTAAAAATATTACTTGTATATTAAGTACAAAGGCAGACAAATATGGGTAAGGTAAGTGGAAGAAGTAGTAACTAAAGAAAAAAAAACTGTGGTTATCGAATATCTCCCTATAAGGCAATCTGTGGGGAGGTCTATGTTCAGCAGTAGACTTTTGATAGGCTGTAAAGTTAAAGATAACCTGGTGGTGAATAGCCAAATTGTTGTCGCAAGAGGTGTGATATACACAAACATCAATCTGTGTGCCAAAGCGATTATGCCAACCTCCGGGCAAGCCTATTTCAGGCAGGGATCACTTACAGGCTGTTAAAGTAAAGTAAGTACCTGGATGATGGTATCCACTGCAAAATAATATTCTTCTGCTGAGTTCTTAAATGAGCTCTTAAAATTGAAGATCCACATGGAATACAAATCTTCTAATGGAATGAGCAGTTTCAATCTTTCTTCTTAGGCAGTTACAACAAACTGCATCAAGTAGATGTAACTGAAAAATTGGGAATGCAAATAAAAATAAAGAAGTAAAAATATTAAATTCAGAAAGAATGTATTACCTACAATCAACAAAATAACATAAAAATAATGTAAACAAAATTCTTTCTTCCCTGATGGAGTTTAAATATAATAAACATAAATAGTAGATGTATTTAATTAAATATTAACACTAATATGTATTCCTAATAACATCCATTTATTATGTTATCTATATCTAGAATATTAAATTCAGAAGGAATGTGTACATTCTTTCCAATTTAAGCAGCGTCTTCCTATTAACAACTACCAATAAAAACTGTATGCCGACTCGTCTACTAAGCATGGCAACTATAGCAAGTATCCTCCTTGAGGAAATCTGAGGGAAGGTCTATGTTCAGCAATGGGCTTTTGATAGGATGTAACGGTTGTGGATATAGTTACCTGACAGACACTTTTAACATAGATTTGTGTATATTTTGTGTGATTTTATTTTCTATTAATTAAATTAGATTTTACCAATAACATAACACTTCAATACTTTGACACTTTTAACATACTAATAAGAATTGTGTTTGTCATATGTTTTAGGTAATTCAACATAAATTATAGATTTTCCAAAATTTAGGGCAAAAGTAAACTGAATTATACACTCATATACTTTTAATTAAACTGTCGTTTTCATTCGAATGTCATTGGCGAATTAAATACATAATGTGGAATATTTGGCTAACTGTATAATATAATCCAACACTTGTTGCATTGATTAGATATGACATATTAATTTGTTAGTAATATGAAGGATATTTATTAGTATTTTTACAAACTTAAAATAATTAAGTACTAAAACATGTATAGATCGTTATGGATGGGTGTGGGTCGTTATTTTTATTTTCAAAAATCGTACCATATCTCAATATTCAGTAAAATAAAATAAATGTAATACATTATAAACGAAACTTAGTAGTTTTCGTTTCCGTAGTATAATATTTTTGGACGAGAACTGAGAGGACAAAAATAAGATATATTTCACATAAAAGTTTGAAACTTTAAATCAATTGTAGGTTTTGTACAGTTGAATCTTCGCATTCCATAAGATAAGATACTCACCTTGAGAAATCCACAAATATAAAAGTTGACGCACATCTGCTCCTGTCTCGGCTAGTTATTGTCTCGCACAGTGCGTTGAAATCCACAAATATTATTTAATTGTTTTCAGTGTATGCTGATCTTCCAGATAAGTAAGTAAGTACAAAAACAGCAGCCTGACGAATGTCAATGCCGTAAAGTAATACCCGGCCGCCGGAGATAGATATTAGATATGATGCTTATATTATGATAATATGGCCTGTCGGTTTTCACCAGCACGGAAGTCAATGACAAAATAGCGTTTCGTCTCCACGGTGTCTTTGAACCATGATATATGATATAAGCTAACACTTTAGAAATAGGATAAAAATATCAGTGGTATCCTTTTAGTAATAAATATATAATATACAAATAAGTACAAATATAATATGTATATAAGTTATCTTGGAAAAAATACATTTTTCTTTTAATAGAAACTGCAAAATGATTCATTACACGTATTTTCCCCATGTTACATTAACCAGAACACGGAATATCAAAACCACTCATTTTTTAGAATTTTGATCCTGTTTAGATATTCATAAAATGTATAGGCCATTTATTATAATAAATTGTAATTTTTGTATGTAATACCATTATGGTCGTTAAAATTTCTAGTGGGTCTAACGACTGACCTTTGAAATTAAAATGTACCAAAGAAGTCGTCGGAAGGAAGCAAGACTCATAGATATGGTTATAAATTTGTCAAACACCATTGGGTATCCAATCGCGAAATCTGACATCAAAGAATATTTACAGAGTCCGAGGAAAGAGAGATATATTCAAAACACTCCGTCATAGTAGAGACTTCCTGACAATACTAAAAATGATTTTTGAATGTAAAATTCAATACAAAACAAAAACCAAGCTTTGTGCCAAACACCTGGGTCTGCCCACTGCTGAAGATACTCCTATTTTTGTTTCTGGAACAATTAACTGCTAAGGTTGCTCGTCTCTTCTTCCTCGCACGACATGCTAAGATACAATCTTATAAATTTTGTTGGACTGCGTGTTGGAAAGGTCTACGCGGAAAAGAGGAGAATCAAAGATAGTACTTATAAAAAATGAAGCCCAAATCCAGCAACTTTTATCTGAGAAATGACAATACTTGATCTCATCAATCGCATGTGGCCCTTTCTACATTATATTAAAGTTTTGTTCTATCTTCTTTAGTTTTATAAATCCTAAGGTAATATATTGCATATATTTTATTGTTGTAAGAAACACACTAGTACTCACATACATCATCTACCCACACATACTAACATCCGAAATATCAAACACACAAACATACAACCTCTCACGCACACATGTAGTCTGTTGATCCCAACATACACTCTACTCGTATACCAAAACAAACAGATTCCAATGTCACTACATAAAAACATTAACACCAATAAACTAATATATAAATCAACAAACAAACACCGAATCTCTTGATGGATAACACATCTCAAATTTTGAAAGACATAGACGGAACTAATATAGCCAACTCAACTAGGTTTGACATACAGGATCTTACAAAATATGTAAATATTTACAAAAATGATTTAACAATAATCTCGCAAAATATTAGAAGCATACACTGCAATTTTGGTGAATTTCAAGCAACACTATCACGCTTGAATTTTGAAGTAGATATATTGGCGCTTACGGAGTGCAGACTTAACCAAAATAAACCTTTACCCACTTTAGCTGGATATACGTTGTTCATATAACCTTAATCAAAATGACGGAGTGGTGACCTATGTAAAGACTTATCTTAAGTCTACTATGCAAGAAGTGAGACTTGTTCATGCATCTTGCATTCAGATAAATATACTTGGCCACATTATTTTATGTATTTATCGCTCTCCGTCAAATTCAAATGCAAATAATTTCATAAATTCCCTAAATATCTATTTAGAAACCATCAAGACATATCGATACATAATAATTACAGGGGATATTAACATAAATTTAATTCCAAAACCTAATGAAGGATGCAATGACAATAATAATAGAGCTTCCTATTTAAATATGTTATCAACACATGGAATACTTTCTGGTCATTCTATACCAACTAGAGGCGAGAGCTGTCTGGATCATTTCATGTTAAAAATAGACCAAAATAAATTATCCCCGTATATAGCAATCTTAAATACCACAACTACTGATCACTACAGCATATTTGAAAATTAGTAAAGTAAAACATAAAATATATTGTTCTAAAATGTAGAATTTATTGATTATAGGAGGCTCTCACACTATACAGAAAAATATAACCAAATTATTATTTTGTGATGATCCTAATACATTAGTGGAAATATTAATAAAACGGCTGTCTGAATCTCTAGAAGAACATAAAACTTTAAAACTCTTCCTAAATCCCAACACTATTAAGCCCTGGGTTACCTCAGGTATTTTGCGATGCTTAGGAATAAAACAAAATGCAATTAAAACTACGATCTGGACCACACAACGAAATTTTAAAAATTACTTACACAAGATATCGAAACCATTGCAATAATCTATTAAAAAAATTAAAACGAAAATACGAAAAACAACAATTAGCTAATGTAACGAAAAATTCTAAGTTATTGTGGAAAACAATTAAAACTATAACCCATACAAATTCGAATAAAACATCATACAATGACTTATTAAATGCTAAATCTACTCCGGAGGATTCGGTGAATCACGTAAATAATTTTTTTGTTAATATTGGACGAAAGTTGGCTGAGGACATACGAATCAGTAATTCCGATCTCAAAAACGAATATGCTTTGCCTAGACTTGCATCTCAACCAAGATCTTTTGTTCTATTGGATACTGATCCAATGGAAGTTGATGAAATTATAACTAGCCTCAAGTCCAACAGCGCTCCTGGCTGGGACAATATTTCTACTCAATTTGTCAAACTAGCTAGAGCACACGTAGTTCCCGTAATTATCCATTTAGTCAATATTTGCTTCCATAAAGGCGTTTTTCCGTCACCTCTCAAAAAATCTATAGTTACGCCGGTGTATAAGGATGGAAATAAAGATGACGTCAGCAATTACAGGCCAATTTCTGTATTAACCGCCATCTCAAAATCATAGAAAACTGATAAACCTTCGTCTAATAAACTACTTAGAAATATAACATCCTTTCGGAAACTCAGTTCGGCTTTAGACGTGCAAAATCAACAGAGGATGCTGCCTTAGCTCTAACCTCCTTTATCATAAAGGAATTAGACCAAGGTCAAAAGTGTCTCACTGTTTTTATTGACCTCAGAAAGGCATTTCATACTGTTTATTTTCCCATCCTCCTGCGTAAACTCGAAGCAATTGGCGTGAGAGGGTCCAGTTAAAATTATTTGAAGACTACTTGCGAAATCGGCAACAAGTGAAGATTGGGGACCATATAAGTGAAGCTGAAGTTATTTTCGGTGTTCCTCAGGGGTGTACTGGGCCCCACCCTGTTTCTAATTTACATAAATGATCTCACCAAGATGAACTTAGAAAATGGTCGGGTATTTTCCTACGCTGATGACACTGCATTAGTCTTCACGGGTTCAACTTGGGAATCAGTTTTAAGAGCGCTGAACTTGGACTTAGATCGGTTAATAGTTGGCTACAGCAACCTCCTCACTCTTAATGAATCTAAGACAAAACATATGTTTTACGATCAACAATAGAACACAACCTGCTAGCAATATTGATCTAAAATTCATCGGTGTAGTTATAAAGATACTGCTAACTGTTCATGTGCGGTGCTTGATAGAGTCCAATCATTAAGTACCTAGGTGTTGTTTTGGACCAGCGACTAAGTTGGCATTCTCACATTGACTACACCAGAAACAGAGTAAGAAAATTAACATGGATTTTAAAAACTTAGACATGTAACAACTAAAAATTAATAACACAAATTTACATCACTATGGCACAATCTATAATAGGCTACTGCATCCCTGTTTGGGAGGTGCAACAAAACAAAATGTTTGGAAATTGAAAAGTCAGCGCAGCCTCCTTAAGGTAATATATAATAAACCCTTTAGATTCCCACTGAAGAACTCTATAAATTCTGAACTCCTGTCTGTGAAAATTATACATTTTATTGACTTCTCTAAAATTGCACAAAACATTACCATTTAGGTCTGAATTACTACATAAGAGAAGAAAAGATAGAGTCGCAATTGCTAATCCTGTAAAAACTAAATTTGCCAAACGACAATACTTTACACATTCTGTATATATTTATAATAAGTTAAATAGACAAATTGGTATTTTTCAATTAAAATCGTGCGTATTAAAAGGAACTGTAAGTAAATGGCTTTTAGAAATGACGAACCATGATATAGAATTAATGCTACAAGAAATAAACTAATTAAACACACATACACACTCACTCACACACACACACACACACACACACACACACACACACACACACACACACACAACTCCGCATTGCTTGCACACACATTAATATTATTAAGATTGCTATTTTTTTAGGTATGGAAGAGCGGGGCCTCCTGGCACAAGTATACATAATACTTAAAAGGTTTGGCCCCAACCATTGATTGTAATAAAACAACTGTCATTACTATTGAAAAAAAAATCATTCGTTAACCGTCCCTGCTACCTACATGAGTACACACAAGACGCATTCGCCTATGTACGAACTTACGGAAGACCTGATCTTTTGTTACTACAAAATTAATGTATGTAATTAACAAGGGAAAATTTTCGGAGAGGTGCAGTGCTTCATGTATTCAATTGAATGGCAAAAAGAGGATTACCACACACATTCTAATATGGCTTAAAGAGAGATTAGCCATAAATAGACGACATAATAAGCGCCGAGATTCGGATCCTGAGCAAGATAAAGAATTATGATACCATCGTCCGAAATATGATTCACGGTCCATGTGGAGCACGAAATTCAATATCGCCATATGTATGAAAGAAGGAAAATGTACAAAAAATTCCTAAACAGCTATTAAAAAACAGTGCACAATGACAATAGCTACCGTTTATACAGACGCAGAGCTCCGAAGATGGTGGCAGGAAAGTTACAATCAAATCTCGCTCTGGGCGTTCGAAACCTTAGATAACAGCTGGATTGTCCTGTATTCGCCCATTCTATGTAAAATGTTTAATGCCCACATTAATGTAGAAGCATGTAGCTCTGTCCACGCAATCAAGTATATCTGTAAGTACATAAATAAAGGAAGCGACCAAGCAATATTTAATCTCAGGTGAAGGTGAGGCAAATCCCATTAATGAAGTACAGACCTTTCAAGCAGGGCGTTATGTCAGCAGTAACGAGAGCAGCGTGGTGTCTCCTGGCTTCCTTTACACGAAAGGCACAACAGTTTCTCACCTTGCTGTGCACTTAGAAAATGGAGAGCGTGTATATTTCACGGAAAGAAATTTCCAAGAAAGAATTGCATCACCGCCAAAAACTACACTAACAGCCTTCTTTCAACTTTGTCAAACCAACCCCTTTGCAAAAACGTTGTTATATTCTGAAGTCCCCGCTATTATACTTGGAACACATCTAGGAAGGAGTGGAAACGCCGTATTCAAAGGCGCCTGTTGCAAATTGGCGGTGTAAAGTCATCAGATGCCCTTAATCGTGTGTATACCGTCAATGTAACTAATTTTGAATGTTTCTGTTTACGATTGCTGCTGCACCATGTTCGGGGTCCTACAGGATATAAAGACCTTAAACTGTCAACGCTCAGGAATGCGCAACTTATAAAGAAGCATGTGAAGCTCTGCATCTTTAGAAAACGATAATCACTGGGATGAAACCATGGAGGAAGCTGTGCAGTGCCAGTCACCAGCCAAAATTAGGGATCTTTATGCAACTCTCATATCATCTTGCGGGCTATCTAATGCACATAAATTGTGGGACAAATATAAAGTACATGAAGATATTTTGCGAAGGTTACAGCAGACACACGCGAACATGACATACAATGAACACATTTATAATGAAGCACTTGGAAAATTGAAGATAAAGTAATGGCAATGGTAGGCAAAAATTAAGCGACATTGGAATGATAAGCGAACAACCGAAAATGAACTAAGTGATGAAATTATACGTGAAACAAACTACTACATACCAGCTTTGCAGCAGCAAGTAGCCGAATTTGTACCTTGCTTCCCGAACAAAACGAGTTTTTGACAAAGTATTAGGACAAATTGAATGTGAAATGGTGCACTTTTCTTTTAAATGCCCCTGGAGGAACTGGAAGACATTTTTGTTAAATTTATTATTAGCGCAAGTACGGAAAGATAAAAACATTGCTGTGGCCGTAGCTTCCCCGGTATAGCCGCCACGCTATAGCAAGGGGCCGCACTGCACATTCTGTTTAAAACTCCCTCTAAATCTAGCCCAGGAAGAATCGCCGATCTGCAACTTTAGCAAAAATAGTGCACGAGTTATAATGCTACGACAATGCAAACTTTTAGTGCGGGACGAAAGTTCAATGTTGCATAAAAAAGCTGTAGAAGCACTTAACCGAAGGTTCCAGGATTTGCGCAGCAATACCGATGTAATGGGAGGAATGGTGGTTTTACTGGCTGGTGACTTTCGCCAAACTTTACCTGTCATTCAAAAGGGCACACCTGCAGATGAAATTAAAGCATGCCTCAAGTCGTCTATTTTATGGAACAAGGTGACAAAATTCAGTTTAACTACGAATATGACAGTGCATTTGTATAATGATATCAATGCTGGAAACTATGCTGACACACTATTAAAAATTGGCGATGGGTGGTTGGGAACGGATGCTGAGGGCTGCGTTAAATTGACGAGAGATTTTTGTAATTTAGTACAGAGTCATTCCGAATTAATTGCGAGCGTTTATTCAGATTTAACGAACAACATGCATGAAGACAAATGGTTATGTGAAAGGGCGATTCTTGCACCAAAACATGAGAGCGTTAACAAAATAAATTCAGATATATTAAGCGAAGTAGCAGGAGAAATAACAGAGTGTTTGTCAGTAGACACAGTTATGGACACAGAACAGAGCACTTCATATCCCGTATAGTTTCTAAATTCTCTAGAGTTGTCAGGTGTGCCCTCACATAAGCTTCAATTAAAATTAGGCGTCCCAGTCATGCTAATACGAAATTTAGATGCTCCTTGGTTATGTAACGGGACAAGGCTGCGTGTTACACAACTTGGACGGAACATAATCGGTGCTACAATTTTGACAGGCGTAGGAAAAGGTGAAAATGTTATTATACCACGGATCCCTATAATTCCCACGGATCTTCCTTTTCAATTCAAAAGGTTGCAGTTCCCTATTAAGCTCAGTTTTGCAATGACAATTCAAAGCGCAAGGGCAAACGTTGGTAGCGGGGGGTCAACTTAGAAAACCGTGCTTCTCTGGTCAGCTGTATGTAGCATGTCTGTGTGTCAAATGCCCAGAATCTAATATTTTTCCTGAATGGAAAAACACATAACATTGTGTACAGTGGCGTCTTAAAATAGTGTTCAGTTAGTTTTTTCCAAAATTCCCACAATCAATTAATCAGAATTCTACAGATCTTCCCTTTCAATTCAAAATTTCTATTTAGCTCAGTTTCTTTTCAATTCCAAATGCTGCACCTCTGACGGACCTATTAAGCTCAGTTTTTCAACTCAAAAGGCTGCATCTCAGACGGATATTTTATTGGCTCAGTTTTCAATTCAGAAAACTGCATCTCTGACGAATCAATTTAGCTCAGTTTCTTTTCAAAAGTCTGCATCCCTGACGGATAATTATGCTCAGTTTCCTTTAATTAAAAAATATCCCATTTCCATTTGGAATAAACAGGCTTTTATGCTTCCTATACGCTGCGTTTCAAAACATTTAAATAGGCTGACGAATCAATTTTGCTCAGTTTCCTTTTAATGGTTGCATCTCTGACAAATCTATAAAACTCAGTTTTCTTTCAATTCAAAAAGCAATGGATAGTTAATTTCCCAGTGACCATGCGGGCGAAGCCGCGGGTAACAGCTAGTAGTAAATATTTTGGTCGATTTTAGTATTGTGTAGTGTAGTTAGTTTGTTTTAAGTTGATTTTTCGAAGTATTCCTAATTATTGTCAAAGCTTGTTTGCTATTATTTTCATAATATATTAGTTACGTCGTATAGTATACAACTTTGGGTTTTTGTCTCTATCCTCCTCCTGGTATTGGTTTTATAGGGCGGCAAAGCTTAAGGTGACCATATTACCCTCACGTACCTTATTTGAAGGCTGGTGCTTCTCATGTGGTTCCATATAAATTTCATCAAGATCTGACTAGTAGTTTTTGATTAATAATGCGTATTTAATTGACTTCGACTACATTAATGATGTTTTATTTATATTGAAGTCGGTTGTACTAAATTTTTAATTTTACCACTTGTTGCTCTGATATTTTTTATATAAAACTTTTAGTATTATTATTATTGAGAAAATTAAGAAAATAGAGAACTTTGATTTACAAATTACTGTTTTTATTATTAAAATTCGCAATCAGCCAACGTATGGAAATAAAGCCGGTTTCCGCAAAATTCCAGAAACATTTGAAGATACGATGCGTTTCATAAACGACTCTGACAGTCTGTCAAAAGGACCATAGATTGTTGTATCACCGATGAAAGGTCATTAATCTACAAAAGATAGGAGTGGACCCAAAACGCTTCCTTGTGGAACGGCGTGATACAGCTCAGGGTGTCGATCGATAAACCTTTTCTGTCAACTTATAGGACATATTCTTCTTATGAGTAATCTGCGTTCTGTCAGTAGATATGACTCAAAAATATCTAATACTGTCCCGCGCCATCCATATTGGTGTAATTTTCTTATTAGATTTTATGATCCACAAAGTCAAAGCCTTAGTCATGTCCATGTAAGCGCAGCCCAGGGTATTTTCTTGTCTATACATGTCATAATTTTGTTGAGCAGGTCATAGTTGCCGTGTTTACAGATTTATTTTGCGAAATCCTTTTGCTCATTTACAGTATCTTATTACCTTCATATAATTATATAATGATATTTTATTTAAGCGTTTATATAAAACGTTTTCAAAACTTTCACAAATATAGTAATCAAGCAACAGGGCGATAACATCCAACATCCCATCTGTCGGTTTTTAAATAATGGATTTATTGACAGCTTTAGAGACTTAGGGAATTTGCCTTGCTCCTACATAGGTTTATTATAGACATAAAATACCCGCAAAAATAACTGTCTCTTGACTACATTAGTAGTTATTACGTCATACCCTGTTTGGGTATTTTAAGTGATTTATAGTTTCATATATTTCAATAGGAGTGACAGGGCCATAAACATTGACGAAGACTTATAATTTTATGCAACAGTTGCCTGCGTTCTCTTCATTCACCTGTTTCTTATGCTCCATATTTATATAGTGATCATTAAAAGTTTGAGCTATTTCTTTCGGGTTTGTTATTACTCGATTTTATAGATAATTTTCTCGATTTGTTTCATAGAGCATTTGTTTTGTTATTCTGATAACCTTCCACGTAGCTAAACATTTATTTTTGCATTTGCTACATAACATCAATTAAATAATAAAAAAGCTCAAAAGGCGCTGCTTTATCGACGCCAATTGACAGTTGATATTATCATATAATAAATCTGTAGAAAATTCGTGTCTGTAATTCTAATATATTCTTGAAAATACAAGTCAGGGGACTAAATAAAGGATTCTGAAGCCAAATTAGTGGATTTTAGAATTTTGTCTCTGTCTGTCTGTCTGTATTAGATTCACAAAAACTACTGGACCGATTTACATGAAATTTTGTATGGTAGTTTAGTAACCAGGGGCAACTTATAGGCTCACTTTTTATTCGATTACGGAACTTCAAAAAAGAGGTTAAATATTTTCCTTCCTTTCGATGTTAATTTTCTAATATATATTAGTTACAGGCGGGACGATGGTGTTTTTCAAATAAATACCATATTTATAAATAAAGTTTAAATATAGTTATAACCTTGGTAAATAATTTGAAACTACACAGACTTAGTTATCAAAACATCATCAAAAAGAAAAAGGTATATATTTTGCCTTCAGTTACTAATAAATTAAACAATATAATAATTTACATTTATATGTTTAAATAATAAATTTTTAAAATTATTTAAAATTCTAACGTTTAGTTTTTGGTAATTTTGTTATTTTATTTAAAGTAAAAGTTTCAATAGATAATAGTGTCTATCAAAATAAGAATTATGATGGGTTTTACTTCAATTACTAATCTATATGTAAACTGATTAAAACTGATCTGTCAGCAATTATTGCAAAATTTTCATAATCATTATAGTTTTATTAAAGATTTTTTATATTGTCGTGGCAGATCGTAGAATTGATCATATATCATAAAGTAGTCTATCATTTCGTAAAATGATGTCATTTCATGATATTTAACACTGTTTGTTGACCATGTCATGATATAACTTGACCAAATCAATGAATAGAAATCGTTTGTAGATATTAATTACTAAACACAACGTAAGCTATTTCATGATATGGTCATATGACGATATCATTAAATCAGTTTTCACCGCCAGCAGCGCAATTGTACGTATTTTTTTTACTTTACTTTTTAACTGTAATGAGACTTATAAATCAGTTTATAATTTAAGATAGCTTTATATTTTCAGACATATTAAGATATTTGAGTATATACAGTATGTAAATGAACAGGCTCTTGCGGAAAAATACTTTAATTAAAAGCAGATTTTACTTTAAAAAAAGGTTCATTTTATTTAACATGTCAAGGCGGTAATCAAACTGATTAAAACTTAAATTTCATGGTACGTAAGCATTATATATATTTTAGCATATATATTTTAATTGCAATTTGAGTGTCCATTTACCACGTTATCGGCGGTGAAGCCACATATCTGAGAAGTTTCCCAGTTGAGGTCATCCGTGTTGGAATCAGCGCAGCGAACACTTTTATTGCAAACTCTCTGCAGCCTGTGCCCAGTAGTAACATTATGTAAGCTAGCTGCTTTTTACCTTTCATGGGGCAATATAATATGCAGGTTTTTATTTGTTACTATTGTTTCACTCTACCATATATATTAGGGTTTGCAAGATGGTAGAAAACTCATTATCGTCAATATCAAAAGTCCTACTGAAATGAACATACCTCCCCATAAATTGTCAAGTAGCTGAATATTTGCTATAGTTGCACGCGGTCAGGAAGATGATGCTGCATCTCTGTTTGTTTTCGATGTCGCCTCTTACAACGGGACGATATGAGGTGGCGGATTGTCTTTCACCGCCACAACAAGGTGAACATTTTCTACTTCCGTTCATGGTGTAGTACTTCCCACGTTCGCTGTGAATAAATTTATAAGGAATAAAACTAATTTTAAGGATTTATCGCGTTTAATTTTAACTTTTAAATCCCAAATAAAATATCTCAAATAAACATTATACCGTAAATTGATAGAAGACCATGAAATTCATCATTATTATGTTAAAAACTAGATTAATTTAATTATGAATGAATGTAAAAGTAAAATGTAAATAATAATAATAAATTTTGATTCCAAGACAATTTACCTTTCTTATGGATACGTCGGAAGCACGTCCGATATAAAAAATAAGTGTTTCTAGACATATATATTCATGTTCCTGTATATTATATCATGCCAAATACCAATCATCTACTTCTAATACAAGTGATAGAATTGCAAAATTTTTCACGGAACAGCATGTAATAATGTTCCTAAATTCAAGTTCACTGAGCGAAGCCGCAGGTAAAAAACTAGTAGTAAATATTTTGGTCGATTTTGTATTGTGTAGTGTAGTTAGTTTTTTTAAGTTGATTTTCAAAGTATTCCTAATTATTGTCAAAGCTTGTTTGCTATTTTTTCATAATATATTAGTTATAGTATACGACTTTGGGTTTTGTCTCTGTCCTCCTCCTGGTATTGGTTTTATAGGCGGCAAAGCTTAAGGTGACCATATTACCCTCACGTACCCTTATTTGAAGGCTGGTACTTCTCATGTGGTTCCATATAAATTTCATCAAGATCTGACTAGTAGTTTTTGATTGCGTATTTAATTGACTTCGACTACATTGATGATGTTCTATTTATATTGAAGTCAGTTGTACAAATTTTTAATTTTACCACTTGTTGCTCTGATATTTTATATAAACTTTTAATATCATTATTATTAAGAAAATTAAGAAAATGAGAACTTTGATTTACAAATTACTGTTTTATTATTAAACATTCGCAATCAGCCAATGTGTGGAAATAAAGCCGGTTTCCGTAAAATTCCAGAAACATTTGAAGATACGACGTGCGTTTCATAAATGAGCTTTCTTAGTTGCTCCCAAAAGGTAAAATTAAGAACGCGTGAATACTTCAACATATATGTCGTTTTACCTGACTTTTAGCTACTTTATGTAGTAGTATAAATTATATAAAAGGCTTTGTCTAATTTTAATATTAACACAGAAACAGGTTTATAGAAGAACAAGAGTAACTGACAAAGCCCAGTGAATCAGTAAACTGAAGTGGCAATGGGTCGGAAATATAGCTTGAGGGACCGACAAACGATGGGGAAGAAAGGTTCTTCAGTGGCAACTTCGTACTGGCAAGCGCAGTGTTGGGCAACCTCACACTAGATGGAGTGACGACCTGATGAAAGAGATAGATGGATGCAGGTGGCTCAGGGGCCGAACTTTGTGGCGACCTATGGAGGCTCTATGATCAGCTGTGGACTTTGATGGGCTGCAGTGATAGTGATATAAGTTTCGATCAGCCTGTTTATTTTAACTTGATCCTGTGGGACGGTTGGTCAAGTGGGTCAATCCACGTCGGCTTTCTCAAATTGCAATTCAATTTTGCTCGGCTGTGAAAAAATTGTTGTGTATACCCTGTGAGATATTTAAATAAATCGATATTTCAAGTAGGCGTGTATTTGGCTGTCACTATACTTTTTGGGGTTCCGTGGTTAAACAACAAGGAACCTAAACTATCAACAGACACCAACCACTGTGTGATTTTTTAAGCGGTACGTAGGCAATACTTTCACAATTCTACCTTTAGATAAAGTAACCGCATTTTAAACTATCTAAACTCCATAAATTCAAAATTCAGTTCACAATGGAGTTAGAGGCAAATAATTCTAACTTTTATAGATGTAGGTATTAGTAGTGGGAATCTTGATAACACCTTCAGTTCTGTGTATATAAAAGAACCCATATAACTAGTTAGATATTTACCGTAAACAGTGATTCTCACCACAATCCTTCACAGTTAGCTACCGTGAGAAAATCTTTGTTCAGAGAGGCATGAGTTCTGTGACAGTAAACACTGGCCACCGAGCTCCAACACTTCAAACAAGTTTTGCACGACAACAAGATTCAATTCCGCGCCTACGTCACAGTGAATGAGTGAAAACGGTCACGGTCGAGCATGTTAACCGTATGTCAGAGGTGTCACTAACAAGATTGGCTGCATCTTGATGCGTGTTCTAATAAAACACTGGGCCGCCGAAGAAGATTAGTCAGTTTTACCATCAGACAAGTGTAATATCCCTTGCAAGATGCAGGAGTGTACAAGCTTGATTGTAGAATGTGATCTCTCTTACATGGGACGAACTAAAGACCAATAAAAACTCACGTAACAGAACATATAGATGATGTGACGAATCGACAGCTCTGGTAAGTTTGCAGTCTGTGAACACGTACAGGATCACCCCGTCACTACATCAAATTTGATAGACTACAAATCCTCGCTAAAAGAACACCGATTCCTTCAAGGAGGATTCGCGAGGCTATTGAAATCAAAAACACCATCTACTTGGGGTCCTATTATATAAAATTAAATCAACCCAAGAATACAATTGCAAGACTTCAAACACTATAAGTTCATATTCGTATATCATAGTAGATCCGACCAAACATTAATAATATTAATCTGAAAATAGCCGTGGTTAGCTATGACATTTTCATCGAACACTTCAGTCTCCCCGTGACCATGGGTGCTGTAAAGCACTCAAAACGTCAGGAATATAAAATAAGCTAACATACGCGATAAAATCCGGAAAAAATACTTTTATTTAAATGTGTGATGTTAGTAAATATAAAAATAATTTTCAGAAGTTTTCTCATTTGCGACTTCCATCAGCTACCACTAGTAATTTCTCCATTGATACGACTTGAATTTCAAGAAAAGAGCGTCTACCAACTCCTTGCCAGAGCGTGGCTATGGCATATGTCTCCTCTATGGGGTAAACAATGAGGAAGCCTATGTTCAGCAGTGAACTTTAGATGTAAAGTTAACACTAATTTATTAGAGCTATAGTGAGTATCTTCTGGTTTGTCGCCTCTTACGACATCTACAGGACGGTACGGGAAAAGTATATTCTTAATCTGCCACTACGGTCAAATAAGTTAAAATGCGATAAAATCCATAAAATTAGTTTCACTTTTATTGTTGAACGGAAATGTTATTATCATTGCTATTACTCGTAATTATTAAAAATTTTAAAGAAGATTTTTATGGAGTTTTAAAAATATTCAACAAACGTACTTATTATTCACTCTCAGTTTTTTTACCAAGTCTTTACGTATAACTTTCATCACAAAGCTGCAGAATATACACCAACGTAGATAGGACAAAGTTAATTGTTAATACAAGACATTGTTTATTTCGTATCAGGGGACAGAAACTTGTCATGTGCAGCTCAAATAGCTTAGTATCTAATACACAGAGCAATATTAAAATCGTTTCAGACATATTAAAGATGCAGCGTATCTTGTGGTAAAGAAATAATATTAAAGAGCCTAATAAAGTTTTATATAAATATACTTATGAGGGCGTTGAAGAATCCACTTCTCCATGGATGTCGTAAGAAGTTATAGAAGAATTTGAAACAGAGTAAGCAGCAGAATCTTCCTGATATGTCTTCAGTGTAATGGTAGACGGTTTGTTGGTATGGCGGGCCTGGGCGTTTGTGGGTGGCGGGCTGGCGTGGTAGCGTCGCTGGTGAATGTGGGTTCTTAAATATGTGTGGGCGATGGTGACCGTAGGCGCTCACCATCCAGCACTGGCTTAGTGCTCCCCGATGATGATGCTGCAGAACGGAGCTCATAAAACCGTTGTTGAACAAGGCCCGCCGACGGGAGGGTACAGGCCCACCGACTGGAGGAACGGGCCCGCCGACGGAGGAACAGGCCCGCCGACGGGAGAGACAGGCCCGTCGGTTGGAAGAGCGGCTACGGCGGACGGGAGGAACGGGTCCACGCCAACGGGAAGAGAGATTGCTTTTCATGAAGGACCAACCGCCTATGTGGAAAGATAAGGGAGGCGGGGATGGGTTGCTCAACATGACAACCGCCTGTGGGCTGAAACCCGAATCAACCAAGTGAACAATCAGGTTGACAACGTGATTATGACGACCAAAACTGGACGACCTCAAACTGGGGATGGAACGCTCCGTGGCACTATTACAGCACCTTAGCTACGTGGATTCAAGTGCCGCCGTTCGACGGGACAACTTCCTGGTCGGCGTACAGAAGTCCAGTTCGAGGGCTATCATGAGGCGAACAGCTGGAATAAAAATCAGCCGTGACTACTCTCACAGGCCTGTGCCAGGCTGCTGTTCGGAAGCTCTCGGTAAGAGTGACTTCGAGCAGCTCCTTGAGGTGGAGGCGAAGATTATGGCGACGCTCACCTTTCACGTCTTGATGCACCCGCCTCAAGATCACGCGTACGCAACGATTGGCTACAGCAGTGGGCCCTTGAGGGTGGAAAGCTGGTTCCGGCATACCGGTCTGTACCTGCGCTCATTGCCAGGAACCTGGTAGAACATTCATCGACGGCATCCGCGACCTTGAAGTCAGAGCTGCTGTGGGGCTCCAGGCGCACGGACCTTGGACGCGTTGTATGCACTGGAGGTGAGCCGTACGGCAGGATCAAAGAATCCATCGCGTCAGGGTTGGCAGCTGCAGTGATTCGACTACCTGGCCAAGGGATACAGCTACCTGTTTTCTGGCTGTGGGAAAGGGCCGTCTTTAGATCCATTTGCCCTAAAGCGGTGTAGAGGAAATTGATCTCCGGGAGGTAGTGCGGCTGGCTGCACCGCCCAGCAGCAACAGAGAACGGTAAAAGCCAGGACTGCGGGCCGGGTGCGGCACGATGTTAAAAGAGCCCCAAGTTTCTGATCAACTCACCAAACCCATGATGGGAATGGCTAATCATCAAAATAGTCAACGGGCGCGTGCCGACTGACCATGAACCTGGAATGACACGCTCGGTTGCGGCTGTAAATTCAGTTCCTTTAAGGATACAACCGAGGCGCATTATTTGGTAACAGCCATTCAGCACCTTCCCGTCCGTGGAAGGGATGGAGTTGAAGCTGAGCAGCATGATCTACCTGCATAATGTCATCGTGGCTGATGTAATGGACGACTGCATCCTGGGCCTAGACTTCATGAGGAAGTTGGATGGAGTGTTTAAGCAAGGTGTTTTTTGATATGTGGACATGAGACTTTTTCGTGGAAGGAGCGATACCAGGGGTACGCTTAAGAAGATTGTTCTACCGGAATCAAACATTGTGCCAGTTGTCTTCCTCGGAAGTCCTGGGAATTCATGGCATACTCGTGGAAGGGTGGACAATGACCTTCCGTAAAAGTGGCTCGAACTTTGGTCAGAACCACCGACATCTCAGGGTACGTGTGCTGAACACGATCAGGAACAGATTATGGAAAAAGGCACACTGGTTGGTACTTGTGAGGGAAGTGGATTGGTTGCGTAAATGCCAATATCCATCGGCGGGACTAACAAGGATGCACAAACAGGGTGACCACACTTTTAGAAGACTGTCGCAGCGTTCTCTCCCAGATGAAGTGGTCAAGGCAGAGAGTTTACGACACCAAGTACGCCGATGTTTTCTCGTCAAACGATGCTGACATGGGAAGGCTGACAGTTCAACAAAAAAGGCTTTGGAAAATTGCCTATCCGTCAGCGCGGAAGACAGTAGCACGGAAAAAAGTGAAACCATGATTGAGGGAATGGTGAGGATGGTGTTATTGAACCCATCTAGTCCATGGTGTTCACCTGTGGTGCTGGTAAAAAAGAAGGGACGGTAGCATGCGGTTTTGTTGACTACCGCCGTCTGAACGACGTTACGAAGAGGACAGCTATCTCCTGCCAGGTGTGATGACACGCTGGACGCTTACGGGCGTAAAGTGGTTTAGTACGCTGGACCTGAAAAGTGGCTACTGGCGGATGGACCTAGGACAAGGGAGAAACTGCATTCTCCACAGAAGGTCTGTGGCAATTTAAAGTCATGCCGTTGGATTGTGCAATGCTCCACATTTGAGGATTGATGGAGCTTGTACTCTCCAGGTGGTATTTTCTTCCTGTCTATTCTTGGATGACATCATCATCAGCCGTACGTTTGAGAACACCTTCAAAACCTGGAACGCGTGCTCATGAAGATTCAGAGTGCCAACCTCTGATTGAGTCCGAAGAAATGTTCACTATTCAAACCAGGTTAGCTTTTTTAGGAGGTATGGTGTCGGAAGAGTATCACGCACGGATCCGGGAGAAAATTACCGCTGTCAAGTTGGCGGTCCCAAAGACAGAACCTGAGGTTAGAGCATTTTGGGATTGTGCTCTATTATGTGATTTGTGAAACTGCGAATAAGCAAACTCTGCACAAACTGCCGGAGGAAAAACATTTCTGCTGGGGATAGTACGATATCGTTCCAGGACTCAAGGACCGTCTGTGCAAACACCTATTTTAGGGTACCCTGATGCGGGCAAGGAATTTATAGTTGACACAGACGCAAGTGATATTAGGACTTGGCGGTGTGTTTGTCTCAAAGGAATGGTGATCAAGAGGTTGTGATAGCATACTTCAGCCGTCGTTGTCAAAGCCGGAAAGGAACTATTGTGTCTAAGTGCTTGCTGTGTAAATCCTTACAGCATTTGTAAATATCTTCTGGGGGGAAATTTCTCTTACGAACTGACCATGCTGCACTGAAATGGCTATTGCAGTTCAAAAATCCAGAAGGACAAGACGAGATGGATTGAGCTACTACACAGGAATACGACTTTGATCGAACATGCAGGCCCAGGAAATCTCATGGCAACACAGATGCATTGTCAAGAAGACCTTGTCCTGAAGATTGCAAGCATTGCTAGGCAAGGGGTAAGTGGTATCTATACTCAGGACAGACCAGCTCAACAATGAGTGGAAGGACAGCCACAACATACACAGCAGGAAGATTCAGACATCAAGCCGATTCTGGAATGGATGAAGGCCAGTGCTCCTAAGCCGAAGTGGAGCGACGTCTCAGCGATGAGTTCGACCACGAAGCTATTGGGTAATGGGACAGCTTGCTGATTCAGGATGGAGTCCACCAGCCGTAAATGGAGAAAATGGTCAGGGAGACAGTTGTCATTTGCAAATGGTTGTCCTAAAGCTAAAATACCGGATGTTCTACAGCTGTACCATGGTTGTTCAAGGCCACCTGGGAGTTAAACGAACTCTACTGAAGATCGAGAACGGTTTTACTGGGTCCACTGTCGTGACGATGTCGAGGACTGGTGTCGCAAATGTACAAGTTGTGCGGCTGTAAAGGACCTCAAACTCGTAGTAGAGTGCATTGAAATTGTACAATGTTGGTGCACCATGGAAGGGCCAGCGACGTTGCGGGCCGTTTCCGGAAAGTGAAAGTGGTAACAAGTATTTATGGTTGTGATGGATTACTTCACTAAGTGGCCAGAGTCTGCCATTCCAAATCAAACTAACAGTTGCAGATAAACTAGTTCATGAAGTCTTCTGTCGTTTGGGTACCTTTAGAATTCACAGCGATCAAGGAAGGAATTTTGAGTCTCAAATATTCCAGGAAACTTGCCGAGTTATGGGTACTCATAAAACAAGAACAACTTCTTACCACCCTGATGAGAATGGTGAAAGATTTAATCAGACATTGGAGGTACCTAGCAAAGTTGTGGAAAAACGGCAAGACTGGGACAGGCACATACAGCATTTTGTTTGTCATATCGAACGCTGTTCACGAAAGTACATCAGTGACACCAGCTTTAGAAATTGGGAGGAATTACGGCTGCGCAGACCTGATCACCCCAATACCACCTGATGCCCCACGCAGTATAACCGATTATGCAAACGACTTGCAGGACAAAATGAATGACATTTATGAGCACGTCAGACAGTCGGGCCGCAAACGTCTGAGAAAGATGAAAACACGGTGACCAAAATGAACAACAAAGGGTTTGACGAAAGGGTTCACTGGTGTGGTTTACAATCCAGTTCGCAGCAGGGAAATCTCCTAAGCTTCAAGCTAAATGGGACGGACCGTACTGGATTGTGACAGGATCAATGACGTAACCACCGGATACAGAAAGGTGCAAGAGGTACTCTAAGATCGTCCATGTGGATCGACTGGCGCTTATTATGGGACAATGATGCTCGGCGAGCATGTGGGAGGGCGGTGTTGCGCGCCACTATTAATGGTTTATACATGGCAACACTAGTTACCACTAGCGCCCTCTGTATCGGTGGCAGAACTAGGAGTCAGATCCTTCTCGAAATTTCGGGACCGATATGTACTCCGAACATTCTAGATGTTTCTACAGTAGAAGGTTCTGGAAACTATCTGAGGCCCTATAAGGCCGGTATAGACCACGACCGAGGCAGTATTGAATTGGCAAGCAAGACTTCGAAGGATACAACTACGAACTAAAGCGATCGGTAGTAAAATTGTGTTTGTTATTAGTGGTTTAAAGTGTAATTAAAGTGTCAATTTTGGTAATTCACCAGGTTTTTAATTGTCTCAGACTAAGCTCATGTTAACAATACTAAAACAAAATACATATTGTATGATGATAGAATAACATTTGACGGAGTATAGCAATGAACTACAGCGCTGAGGGCGGCGTTATCAAATCCACATGGAACAAGTATTACCCTAGTGTAATTTATGTATGTAAACTGCTTCCACGATACAGGAGAAATCCTTGTGGGGAATGACGTTTTTTAAAGTAAAGGACATTTATAATTTTCTTAGTGATTTGTTGGTGATTTATGAGTCACGGTTGCAACCGTTGCAGATGACTTGTGGTAGCAGCTTAAGATCTATAACCTCACTTCAAGTCGCCCAAAGCATATACCAGTACCTAGTCTAATAGTTTCTGAAGTCGGGTCATTAATTCTTCTACACACTAAGTACTATGTAGTCTTACTAATTTAATATTTTATGCTACTGCTCCGAGTCCTGCTTAGATTCAGGCTGATACTTGGTACAGACTTTAACGTGGTAGAGCCATGCTGCAGCTATATATGGCTGCGACGTCACTAACTTAATTAATAGCAAAATATATCCTTCTTTAAAAATAAAAAAATTATGTAAGAACAAAGACGGCTTTCCTAAAACAACAAAAAAGATGAAGAGACAGGGGTGGCTGCCTCTGTTCAGGTTAATAATTACGGGAGTGTTTTATAAGTATGGTTTGGATTAACATCTTTTGTGCGTTGTTAGTTATGAATTCGTTCTTTTTTTCTGGGGAAGAAATTAAAAGACGAAATAATTAGTCATAACAAAGAAATGATGAATGCTATATAGAGTTAGAAAGCTCGCTCTATATGAATTAGGAACAAAAATATGTATATTTTCATAAGTATATGGACTGCTCTGAACTGATATAAAAATCAAACTTTTTAATTTTGAAAATAGAATGCTTTAAAAATTCCACCCCAATTAATATTTTAAAGGTGATAATTTTTTTTTAAATTAGGATCCGCTTACTAGCTGGTCACTGTTAGTATATATTTATTATTATTACTATTTATTAAATTATTGTGTCGAAATGTATAAAACACTAACATAGATTATAATCTTACTAACAATTCTATAGATATAATTATATGAAATAATCTAATAATTATTTAATTATTTCTTAAAATAAAAATAAAATATTTCGACTTCAAAAGAAAATTAAGTGGCAATACAAAAGCAAAAAACTTGCCGCGGGTGAGGATCAAACTCACGACCTTAAGATTATGAGACTTACGCGCTGCCTACTGCGCTACCGAAGTCTTTTGAAATCATACCGTAATAAGTTAATATAAAAAAAATATTTATGTTTGCAGCATTTACTTAGTTCCATCGCTTTTTGATGCTAATTCAGCCTTTAACTCTCTCAAAGTACCAAAGTAAGTCGGGTCTCCTGTCATCGTCTCTAAATATTCTGAATTGCAATTGCGAAGCAATCACTAACTCGTTAGTTTCAATTTAAACGAGCAGTACTTGCTTTTGTTAAATGATCCACTGAAATATAAAATAATAGACTTAAGGCGATTACAAAATGGATCGCCTTTCAAAGGATTTTTCTTTCATGCTTTCTTTTCAGTAAATAAATTGACCATGACGTAATGGATGTTTTCCGGTCACTTGTTTTATGGGTTAGTTTTGAACACAAAATGGCAATCTACAATTTTAGGGTTCACTTGTATTAGATTATTAAACAACATAGACACATCATCATTCGTTCTTTACAGTCTATCAAATTCCTTTCTTGAACATACGCCTCCCCATAGATTGCCTAATAAGGTAGTAATTTGCCACGGTTTCCACACTTTAGCGTGTTGGCAACTGCAGTTTTAATTAGTTAGACGCTGCCGTCCATCTCCTAGTATTTTTGCTTCTGCCGCCTCTCACGACACCCACGGTACGACATGAAGATGTGAATATTCTTACACCGCCACTGCTCGATCAAAAACTAAACGGACATATAGACATTCTCTCGCTCAATTATTTATGATTATTAAACAAGGACAGGAATCTTTGCTTGAAACCTAACAATTATAATTATTATTTTTAGACGAACAACGCTCAGGACCGTGCTTTGTGGCATTTCTTGGGGGAGGCCTATGTTAATGGCTGTAATGATGATGATGATTATGAACAACGCTTACATCTACTTTTTCTCTTACAGCGTCTTTTCCGTTACCTTTCAATTATACTATAGAGTATTTTCCTGTCATGGAAACACCTTTTTTGCATAATCTACGTAAATTATAATTCTATTTGAATCCCAAAAAAGAAACAGACCCATGAGTTTTCCCGGCCAATTGGTACAACTTGAACTTCGTGGGGTGCCTTATGACCGATTTTAAAAGAGGAAAAAGTTTTCATTATCACTTTCGACTGTTTGCCTTTTTTTTTCTTTCTTTTTTTGTATATAATATGTTAAGTGATATCTTGTACAGTCGTGAGCCGATTTTGGTAATAATTTTTTTATAAAATACATTATATTTCAAGGGTCGTCTCATATGGATTTGTAGAAAAGTTTTTAAAGTAACTGTATTGGAATATATTCTAACTGTTACATTAAGCTTGTGATATTCCTTAGTCTGCTCAAAATGGTAAAATTCAACAATTAAAAAGTAAAAGTAAGCATAAAAGAACTAAAAGTAATAAAGTAATTTATTAATAATAACTTCTGAAGTCGGGGCTTTCATTATTCTATAAACATGAAACTACTATGTCTTAGTAGTTTCATGTTTTAATCTACTACTCAGTTTTGCTTCAATTTAGACTGATAATGATGACACAACTTTTATCTCCAATAACAATCCGACCCAAAACTTATGCCTAGGTCCAAAATTTTCAGCACGATCTACGCACACCTTGATATGCCATGACGGCTAAATAGAATGGTCCGTCATTGTTCCTCAGTTCGATAGTTCTGCAGCATGACGCTATCGTGTAAAGAATTGGTTTCAAAGGAAAAGATTTCTCGGACTGAAAAAATTTCATCAAGAATAGTTTTCCCTGCTTAGTAAGGAACGGTGTAACACGATTCGACGATCGATTTTCTTCATTTATCAAATAGTCTTCCCGACATATATTAAAACACTATAGGTAAGTTACAAAGGTCTTACCGCCGAGGTTACAAAGACGATCCCGTTAACCTTCCGACGACGCAAATAACAATTCAATTTCACTCTCCCTGAGAGGATAACCTCAAGTGAATGAAAACTGCTTCTAAATAAAGAAATTCGATACAAGAGTAAGTTTATATCAAAAATAAAATGTTGTAAGGTAAATTATTCATCAAAATTTCATCCTATCTGTACAGGCTGCTGCTGTGCAATCTTAAGTTGATATAAAATAGAAAAATTGAGTTGATAATGTGATTTAATTTGATAATACTGCTAGTAGTACGATGCGCGACAGCGATGAATGCCGTACTGAATGGATGAGAATGAAAGATGATACAATATGGTAAAAATGCTTAAGTGCAAAATGTGCGGTTTGTAAAATACATGCTGCGAGGAGAGAGAGAGAGAACAGATGATGATTGATAGGCGATTACAAATTGATACTAATTGATAACGATGATTATACTATAAAAATTAGCTTATAAATTTCAATTAAAAACTTATAAATTTCACACTTCACTACACTGCACTAAGATCACTAAAACGTTTGCAAACTGTAGGCGACGTCGACTTATCAGTGCGCGTGCACTCAGTTCCCGATGACGTAACTGCGATACCGCGGGCTCGACCGATGTTGCTTGCTCTGTGTTTCGGTTCGTGCCAGTGAACTGTACATTCAAGCCAGCTGATCTTTCCTTTGAGAGGGACCTTGTATACGTGCGGCGCATCTGCGGCGTAGACCGCAAGGCAAATAATGTTGATGCTAGTATAGCTGCCAGCAGAAGATAAATAAGCACATATTGATGTAGGTCGTGGTTTGATAACTGATTTACCATCTCTATCAGCGTCGCTTGTCTTCAGCTGCTCTCTTGGGTGTCCAATACTTGACAAGTGTTTTCGATTTCCTCATTTTCTGACTCGTCAATTTCTCGAGCCTTTGGAGGAATAGATGAGTTGATGACATCATTGATTGGAGGTATGTCTATCTTTGCAAGGACGGGCTTGATATTATAATTAGTGACCTGCTTTCTGTGAAAATATTGTCAATGTTTTCACTTTATGAAACAACCGTCCTCGAGAATGATAATACCGGCCTTGCTAAGTCGTTGCGCTGTAACATGATGCTCGCATATATTCTTATCATCCTTTGATTACAGCAAAAGTACAGGTACGTATTTAGTTTGTTTCAACCCATATATCTTTGCAGGGCGAAGTTTTGATTTCACACTGACCTGTGTCTTCATTTTGATGCAGAGAATATCGTCCAATTCATATGGAAAATAGGTTTCTGTAGCGGGCAAAGGTGAGTCTCAGCGTTGAACTGTGTACATCTTCGAACTTCTTCTTCTGATGATAATGGTACGTACAGTCCTTTTGGATGTTGATCGCGATATGATCTGCGATAGGTGTGATGCGGACCATCTGTTTTGTACTTGCTGCGGGATAGATATAAACCTGTAAATCGTAGGTATCCCTGCTTACAACGGGATTTTGATCTCGAAAATAAAGTATTGGCTTGTCATCCTTGCTTTTACTTCAGTAAATGATAGAGTCTGGATAAGTTGTTTTGGATGTTGTTTATAGGCAGAGCTAATTCCTTTGATAATTGGCCAGAGATAATATTTAACTCTTCATTCAGTTGTTCAGGCGTTAATAAATAAACATTAAACTGCCCATAGTGGATGTCTGTGATGGTCTCCACCAACGTTTCTTGAATGTTTTAAGATTGGCCAAAATGTTGTTTGCTATCATGGATGAGAGAATAAATTCATTGATGATTTTCGGTCTGAATTTCCTTTGTTATGATGTTGGCTTCTTTTTTAGCTCTATGATGTGGGCATTGAAGATCTTGTACTGCTTGTTAATAGACTCTTCGATTCGACTCAAAAGGTTATATTCAGCTTCAACCACGGATGTTTGATTTTTCCATAAAAGAGCAAGATGTTTCTGATTCATCCTGATTATATTGATGTCTCTCTCGTATTTTTGAGCAAACTCTTCGTCTAACACACCGAACAAGCTGTGCGCTAGGTATCCGACACCGTTGATAAGCCCGCGCCGTCTCGAGCGCGTGTATGTGTGACCGAGCAAGCAACATATTGATAGTAGTCCAGTTCAGTGGCCTCATGACGTAGTTGTGACAACATTACGTCACATTTTGTTTGTTTGGATATCTTGGAGCATATGTTATCAAATAATCAATGCCACGATACAATTCAATGCCTTGCCAGTACGGATTCATTTCGTAGTAGACAATGAGTTTCCACTGATCTCTGACAAGGTGCATGTTGTTTGTCCAAATAAATGCTCTGATTATTGCTTAGACTAAGTAGGTTGAAGGCACACTGAACAGGTGAAATGATGGTAAATAAAGTCAACATTGCTAAAGCTATGAAGTTGCATGATTTTTTGCTTCGCGTTCTTTTTGCTTTGGTGCTTTTTGCTGTAGACTCCATTATTGCTTGATTCCGAATTTTGCTCGCTACCAACGTAATCATCTGATAGAAGTGGTGATATTTTTGTAATAGGCCTCTTGATAATGTTGTTTTAGTTTTCAGGGACACCACTCGGACCAGATCGTCCTTTCCAGGGTGAAGTTCAACAACTCTAGCGAGCGCCCACTTGCCGGGAGGTTGACGCGTCATGTGACGACAACGTCACCAATTTTCATGTTTCTTTGCTTCTGTTGCCACTTGCTTCTAGCTGATAATGGCACAGAGACTCGGACTACCATCTCTTCCATATGTCGTAGAAGATTTTCTGTACCAGTTGCCAACGTGTGCGCTCGTCCCTTTCGGTTTCGATGATGGTGAGGTGGGGCCTCGCCAGAAAATGTGACGGGGTGAGGAAGTTGATGTCCTCGGGATCTTCGCTCAGGGCGCACAGTGGCCTTGAGTTCAGGCACGCTTCCAGCTGTGACAACAATGTTGATAGCTCTCCAAAATGTAAGCTTTTGTGCTCCGATGACTCTTCGTAAGTGGAATTTTGGGCTACCGCCGCTTCCATAGACCTCCTGCACTGGGCCACGAGGGCGTTGATGCCATTCGATCTCCATGTCTGATATTGCTGCGAGAAATCATCGTCAAGGCTTGTCGAAGATTGATGAATTCCTGCTGTAAGTGTTTGTTGGCGCCGACGAAGTTGGTCCCGTTGTCGCTGTACAGGTGACGCGGTGCTCCACGGCGCGCTGCCATTCGTCAGGTGCTGCGAGGAATGCTGATGAGGAGGTCTGATACCATTTCAAGGTGTACGGCTTAGTGACCATACACAAAAACACGCGACGTATCCTTTCGTCGTTTTTATGCCTCGTCTTTGTTTGCTTTCACGTCGATGAAACCGGTGTAATCGGTCCCAACGTGGTAAAATGGCCTGGTTGGGTTACATCTTGCTGACGGTAGGTCTCCCATGATTTGAGTCTGTTTGATTGGGTTGTCTTCTGCAGAACAACACATTCACGGATGCGTTTTTGACAGCCTGTTGCCGCCAATAATCCAGTAATGCTGTCTCAGATTCGATAGAGTCAGGCGGGCTCCACCGTGGAAGGTGGCCTTGTGCCTGATCGATTATGAGCTCAGTGAAGTGTCCGCTGTGTGGCACGATGAGAGGATGCTTCATGTTTTCATCGATGCTTGCATTGATCCTGCCACCAACTCTTAGAAGATCGTTTTATCCAAAATGGATTAAGGGACAGTAGTTTGTTGTTACGCTTCACTTTCCCTGCTTCTTGATGGTAAGTATTTCTTCATAAAAATACTTTTCTTGTATGTGCTTTATAATAATGTATTTTGCTTGTTTGATTTCAGGTGCAGTTAGATACGGCGTCTTCGGTTTGAAATTCGACACCGCCCGCAATACCCAGGTAAGTACGCGTCACTCGCGTCATACAGCTATGTTTGTTTATCAACGCTTCATTACGTCAGAGCTGACGTTGAATAGTGACGTTGGTTTGCATTGCTTTCTTCACTTCTTGATTCGTAGTGTATGTTGTGGTGGTTTCTTTTGATATGTTTTCAGCCATGATGGGCCACCACCACAAGGGATGATTTTGAGGATTGCTGTTGATACCCCACGGCTGGCGCAGTCTGCTGGATTATCAGTCGACTTGACATACTGCCAACAGTCCGCAGGTATGATTTCTTTGATTTGTTGTACACGGTTGGCGACGAATGGCTTCCAGCGATTGATGTCGCCTTGGATCCAGCCGAGCACAGCTGTTGAGTCTGACCAGCCGAAGGTCTTGATGTTTTGCTCTGATAGCCTGTGTTTGACTGT
Source organism: Parnassius orleans (assembly GCA_029286625.1). Taxonomy (NCBI): domain Eukaryota; kingdom Metazoa; phylum Arthropoda; class Insecta; order Lepidoptera; family Papilionidae; genus Parnassius; species Parnassius orleans. Next base: position 3,739 of record JAGSMP010001836.1, on the reverse strand, counting down.
CTGCATGAGTCTTGATAATAAGTGAGCGGCACACAGTTCTAATTTCGGCAATGATATGATTTTTGATGTCGGAACTAGTTTTGATTTTGCTGCTATCAAAACTACTGCTTGTTCACCTTGTTTTTCTTGCTCTTGATTTTGCTGTAGATAACACAAGCGTAGGCACGTTCTGAGGAATCAGAACCCGTGTAGCTCAATGTCGTCGTTCTCATAACTTTGAAGCCATATCTTGGTACTTGATTTGATTGATGCCTTCGGGTCATGTTTGATCTTAGACCACTCTTCTTCAATGCTTAGTGGAAGTTGGTCATCCCACTTCAAATCTTCTTTCCAGACTGATTGGAATAAGAGTTCAATCTTGTTGTTACAGGACAGAGCCAACCGGCCGGGTCAAAACCTTTGAGATGTCTGAAAGTAGTGACCTTTTGAGGCTGGTTTGTCTGTTGATGTGTTGATTTTGAGCTCAAAAGTGAAGACGTCCTTCTGAGGGTTCCAGCGCAGTCCAGGGGTCTTTGTTCTTTCTGCTTGAAATCAAACCCAATTTGATGATTGCTATCTGTCTGATCCTGCTGCTTGTAGTAACTCATTGCTGTTTGAGCACCACCTTCGTAGATTAAACCCCCTGATCTGAGTAGGTTGATCAGATCTGTTTTAATTTAGAGCAGCTGGGATGCTGTGCTGACCGCTTAAGACATCGTCCATGAAAAGTCTCTCTTCAACACCTTAGCTGCTTCGGGAAATGCTGTCCTTCGTCGCGTGCTAATTGCTTTAGTGTGTTCATTGCCAGGAACGGCTGCTTTCGTCCCGTACGTCACAGTTAATAGTTCGTATTCTTGAAGTGGCTGATTTGATGATTCACGCCATATGATTTTTTAGATGTTTGTCGTTATTATTGCAGAGGATCGCTCGAAACATTTTTCGATGTCTGCAGTGAAGGCGACCTTATACTGTCTCCAACTTATGATCAATGATAGTAAGTCTGCTTGCAGATTGGGTCCGTTGTACATCAAGTCGTTTAGGCTGTAGCCTGATGCGTCTTTGATGACGCGTTAAATACGACGCGTAATGCAGTTGTAAGCGATTCGGCGCGCTGTACACAATGATGTGGCAGGTAGCAACTCGTTGCCGGGATCGTGTTACTGTTACGAGTACATTGCTGCATATGTTCTAATTCAATGTATTCGCGCATAAAGTTTTTATACATTGCTGCGAGGTCTTCGTTTTGGCGAATTTCTTTTCCAGCTGATAAAGTTGTGCCACGGCCTTCTTTGAATCACCAGCTTTTCTTCGAAGCCTGGTTTCATGGGCAGACGTACAACATATCGACCGTCTTCTCTCGTCGTGTTGTTGTGTTGTCTCCAAGCGATATTGATCCTCGGATGATATTGTTATTTTGTTGTCTGCTATGTCTTCGATTGTCCAAACCTCTGAATATTTTTGTAAATCGTGCAGAACAACATTACACTGATAAACTTCAGGTTGCCGCAGATGATCCAACCGAGTCGTGATTGCTGAACAATCGGTTGATTTTCATCTTTCTGATGATTCCACTCATGATGATGTTCGAGTAGATGTTCGCACCCAGTAATATATGGGACTGATATTGAAGTCTGGATCCAAGCTCGTATGCCTTCAAGACGTTTCCATGACGGGTTTGTCAAAGGATCTGTTCGGTAGATTGTTTACCAAACTTTTCATGATGATGACGTCAGTATTGAATGTATTCTGAATTCATAGATGATGCTGTTATAGTGATGATACCTTTGCAGTTATTTTCCTTTGTGCCAATCCCGAAATAATACCCTTGCAACGTTGTCGTGGAAGGCCAAGTCTTTGAGCGGCATTTTTATATAAGTATGCCAGAAGCATAAAAAGTTGAATGCAGTGGAGATGCGATCTCTTCAATAAAATGTGCGGCGTTACCATGGCTGACAAAGCAAACGAAGAGATTCGCAATGGCAGGTTTGAAAGATGACCTTATCACAAAAATTGATAGGGCGTGCTTCGATGGTTTGGGCACGTTGAGCGAATGAGTGAAGACCGAATGGTGAAGAAATATGGCGCGAAAGTAATATTAAAAGGTGTCGAGGTAGACCGAGACTAACTTTCGAACCATGTGGAGCAAACTGCTCGAAGAGGGAAGGTCAAGTACTCGGATACCTAGACGTGCATGCATGAAGAAGATTATGATCTGAAAGGAAGAAAGAGATATGGATCGTGACACGATCTGTTCTCTCTGCGCTACCCGTCAGGGTTGTGCGTAAGATAAGTGATGTTTGTGACCCTGATCAATCAGCGCTCGCATCGTCAGATAGCTTCCATCAGCTGATAGCACCTTGATTGGGCTGTTGCCAGGAGGATTTCGGCGACGTTTTCTTGTGAAACATGTGTCACGTTTCTTTGCTGAACCTGTAATTTTGTTGCTGTCTCGCTCGCTCGCGTTGATATTTGATTATGCTTCGTGCAATAAAGTATTGTGACCGCATTTGCAATGCGCGCATCTGTCAAACAGTCCTTGCCTTTATGATCAAAAGACAGTTTTCGCATAATTCAATTTTGCCACTGTTTTCGTTTTAATTCTGGTGTCTGACCTGAAACGATTTACAGTGGAAAATTCCATGTTTTGCACAATGGACACGTGTATTTATTCCTGCTAACGATTTCAATGACTTCATTTGTATGATTGATAAATGCTTTAGTTGATGCACCCGGTATGCCTTGGAATATTGAGCTTTTTGGAATCTTGATAGTGACTTGCTGATTGCTCCGCGGCGCTTCTTGCGTCGAGACGATTCTAATGCTGTGAATCGCATTTCCAAAAAGTTAGAAATCCTGATAGCGTAGGCAATTCCCTCGGATCTTCAAGATATTCAAGTAGTCATTGTGTGTATCAGTGTCCAATTTCTGCATCAACAAATGTACCACCAAAGGATCCCAACTTGATGTATTCACGCCTAAGTTTTTACGGCACTTAGACACTCTTTTGTGGTGTCGTGCAATTTTTCAGGGCAAATGATGATTGGTGTTGTATTGTTGGCAAGCCAAAAGCGTGTTCATGTGAGAACTAAAATCAATCGTTTGTTGTTATACCGATGATTCAGAATTTCCCAGCATGTTTTCATGTTCGGAACTAATATTTAGATGTTGTATTAGTTTCTCAGCTTCTCCCTTGACCTTGCTTTTTAAATGTTGCATTTTTGCACATTTGAAATGAATTATTCTTGTGGATCATTTCCATGAAGATCTTTGAAAGATGACCACTGCTGATAGTTGCCGCTGAACGTAGGGATTTCCATTTTGGCGTAGAATGCTTTTGATGAGATACGGACATCTTGCTGTTGATTGATTTTTGATCTTTTGTAGCTGTCTTCGAACATGTAGTATGTTTTTCGTACTGCACATCTTCTGTAAGCTCGCTGTCGATCTCCCAGTGTAAGGAGTCCACGGCATTCCAGCGAAGTTAAAGTCACGTAAGCTGTCCTCGAGCTCCCACTTTTCGGTAAGTAACTCGAGATTAGTGGCATTGATTGCTCGTTCTAGTGCTTTAAAATTGCTTTTTGTTTCCGGTACATCTCGTCAAGTTTGCTGTGGTTACCTCTGTCTACTCGGCTGGTGCTGGCCTGACCTGATGGGGACGCTGTTGCAGCCGTTGATGGTGGACGCCAATCTGTAGTCACGCCGGCTAAAGGGGTAGCAGGTCTCAGAACTGACTTCTTTTCTTGATCAGTAGATAGGTGTT
>JAGSMP010001835.1:0-38457 GCA_029286625.1 Parnassius orleans | reverse complement strand
AGATTAGTGGCATTGATTGCTCGTTCTAGTGCTTTAAAATTGCTTTTTGTTTCCGGTACATCTCGTCAAGTTTGCTGTGGTTACCTCTGTCTACTCGGCTGGTGCTGGCCTGACCTGATGGGGACGCTGTTGCAGCCGTTGATGGTGGACGCCAATCTGTAGTCACGCCGGCTAAAGGGGTAGCAGGTCTCAGAACTGACTTCTTTTCTTGATCAGTAGATAGGTGTTGCTGGATAATTCTCTTAAAAGAAATGTCCCGCTGGGTTTCTTGCTGGTTATTTCCAGGACAAGGGTTTTCTTCGAACCAGTGGTAAAAGTATTATATTGAATAAAATTCCATTCTATTCTATTCTGAAGACTTTTCTTGTGTAACCTGACATTTAATGTTAAGACAATAAATTATAAATTATATGTTTGAAAGCTTTTTCTTTGTGACTGTACATTTTTATAAATCTAACACATGCAGCGCACCGGTGTTCCGGACTAAAGGGTATAGAAAGCCAGTATAATTACAGGCTGTGAGGCATTATACCTTAGTCCGCAAGGGTGACAACACATCTGCATTTTGATTCTTTAACGAGGATTATGATATGTCTGAGGTACACAACTTGCACTTGCCATCAGGTGGACTGTGTGCTCGTTTGACACCCTTATTCTTTAAAAAAATAAGTGTCGCAAAGATACAGAATGGACGACTATATCGTGACGACGTATCTTTGTTTTATTTATACTTTATTAGGTCATAAAAGTACAATGCTTGACGAGGGTCCCTCCCATTGTAAGGAGGATTAGCCTTAATCGTCACACTTGGCAGAAAGGATTGGCGATCGCAGTACCAGACATATTGCATTTATGACCATATGACGCTGGAATGGATATTTTACCCTGGCCTAATTAAGATGGTATATCTTCATCATTTGGGAGCCGGAACATTTTCTGATATTTCCTACAGTCCTTTTAGTCATGGGACGAAAAAAAGTTTGGCTTAATTGTCACGAAGACGATCATGAACTTTTACGCTGCTAAAGCATTATTTAAACATACATCACACTCACGCCTGTCATCCACAGGGGTAGGCAGAGACTACGGGCTTTCATTTGGCACGATCCTGACGCACCTCCTCCTTCACTTCCATATACCCACACATACATGCTCGTCAGTTAAGGATACTTTATATTTATAATTTCGCCCATCTTCAATAAAATCTTTGCATGTTATTACATATCGATGGACGTTGAGTGCCAATTTTAAAATGTATAATTGACGCACAGTAACAACTTTGCTTTCTTGATGTAGTCTATTTGTTGGATATCTAAAGGGTTTCTTTAGCATTGCTTTAAGAACTGAATGTTGGGTTCTTTCTGGCTGAATAATATGTGCTTTCGCGGCACAACCCCAGGATGTTAAGCAATAAGTGATCAAGGACTGACATAGGGCAAAGTACCACGTAGCACAGAATTATAATTTTATATTTTTGTTACTGTCTTACTTCAAAACATAAAATTTTGCTTCAAGATGGATAAACAATTATTAGCCGTATAAAAAAAGAAAAACATATGAAAACTACATATTTATCGATATTCGGTACAATTAGTTTCGAGTGCTGTATTTGAAACGAACCGTGGTAGTAAATTTGTTGAAAATTTATTTTGTACATTAAAATGAAAACATTTAATTATAATTTAAATATATTTAAAAAAAAATTAATTTTAATTATTACAGGATAATTAAAAAATATATATATATCCCATAAAAAACATAAAATTGAAAAAGGGGTCAAGATCGGTACTGCTAATGGAGCTTGTCACCTGATCACATCTTAACTCTTCGGATATTCTATTGGTGAAGCCGACAACCGCGAACGTCTTTTGTAATTTTCCAAATTTTAGTATATATAATTGTATAATTTTAAATATTTAAAATACATCGGACGAATAAAAATAAATAAATCATACGTTAATAGTATAAATAAAATTAATCGTTCGATGATCGTTTGAATAGACACTTCCATTATTGAAACGAATGCTTTATTTGATAAACTATCAGAAATCACCACCGATGCTGAAACCCAAACAATTAAAATAAACGAACGGAGCGTTTTGTTACTATAATTTAATAAACATGGACTAACAGAATAACATATGTGTATTTTATTTTCCTTTATCATATTATATTTTGCTCCGTGTATTGTGGCACGTTTAGATTATCGGACGAGCAACTTGCCGAATAACTCACCGAGTTATTCGTAGACGAGTACGATGCGTTTTATGTCTATTTAATATTTATAGACTCACAAATATTTATTTTTATGAATATTTATTTGTCGGAATTACATCATCTCAAAAATACATCATGATATTGATTGTTAAAAATTATAATAGTGTGAGAATGAATGTTCAACTTGCTCTCTTGCTTACGCAATTAATCATTATCAGCAATAAAATAGCGTAATGCACTATACATTCAGTATAGGGCAATTACAGTTTGATCATACCGTAATATGTCCCGGTCACAATTACACAGTAGTGTGTAACGTGAGGGACGTAATTACATGATAACACTAAAGTATTCAAACCAACAGCAACACTACCCATTTCATTGTAACACAAAGCAGCCTCTCAGCAACACGATCTTGCTTGCCTGTGCTAGAAGAATTACTACAACAGACAGCAACAAGATACTGTTATTAGCATTCGTAGAATTACTTAGGCGGAATTCCTTGCGCAATTATTCTTTGCGCGCGATTATTATTAGTAGACCAGGGTTGCACAGACTTATTGGGACCAGTGGCCACTCGGACAGATTATGAGCTAAAGGCGGGCCGCAATAAATAAAAGCAACTGAATAAAGGTTCAAAAAGATTGACCTTATATTTTCTTATTAAAATTAAGTAGTTAAATCTAACTAACTGGTAAATGCATGACATTGCATGGTGTTAACAATTTGTTTTTATTTGCTTGTCGCCACACTTAATATTCCCTCCAAGTTGAGAACACCCGAACAAGGCGTTTACATGTTCGTACTCATGCCTACTCGTCTGTGCTCGGTGAGTATCTAAACGTTGCATTAAGGTGAAATTAACAATTGTGGTTAAAATAGATCAAATAAGTAAGTAAATATAAAATTTCGTTATCATACAAAGAAAGCTCCACTAACCTTCTGTTTCAGTTTCCTTTTCCTGACATTCATTATGTCCTGAAAACATCTCAAAATAATAAAAGAACAACCAGCCAAGCGTGGCAACTATGGTAATACCCCAGGCCTAAATTGAACAGTGGATTTTAATAGGCTGTATTATGATGATGATGACAAAAGCTTATCACTGTTCTGTCTGTCTGTTATGCTAATGTATCACAGCAGTGTAACGTCTACAGTCTTTAATCGAGAGATCATAATTTGATAGGTCTTTTAAAAAAATACGAATTGCCTACTTAGTTACAAGTTTCAAAATCACCTGCAATTTGGTCTCCAATTTACCCAACAGGAACTATTTACAGTCTTCAGTCTACTGATGGACATAAGCCTCTCCCATAGTAGAATTTGCCTTAATTGTCATGTTTGACAGGTGGATTGACAATTGCAGTACCAGACGTCTCGCACTTTTGACGCGCCTGTCCGTCATTTTTATAGTTCTTCTTGATTGTTCTATTTTACAACTGGTGTAAGCAAAATGGTTATAACGCCATCTATCGGAAGCCATAAAATTTGTATTCCCACGAATTCCCTCTTAAATGACATTTTTAATTTGTAATTTTTAAAATCTGCATAAAACATAACTTACACTATCTGGGTTAGTACTTTTAATCTAAAGGTATAGCCATTTCATTGCGCCAAGAAACATATTAGATAAAGCGGGGGCTAAATGATATTGCATGCCGTAAGCGCTAAGCGCGCAGGTATTTTCTACTAGGCCTAAAAATTAAGATTCCAACGTTTTGTCGCATGAAATCATATCTAGCAATCATATTGTATATATAAGTGATATAAAAGCACATTTTCAGAAAGATAAATAATTGTTGAACTTATTAATATTTTTTTTAAATCGATTAATCTATTTTTACATAAAAAGGGGTTTTAGAGGCTTATGGTGTGGATTTATTAAGTCCGCATGGCTTCGTAAACACGATAACTTTTGAAAATATCAATTGTTCAACTCTATCTATTTTAAAACTCTTCATCTATCACGTGGGAAGCCATCGAATGTAAATGGCAGTTTAATTTTGTTTTGTTTAGTTATAATTAATTTTTTTCGGCTGCGAAATGTAGAAATATTCGGTGTTTTAGCAGCCTTGTATGAATTTATTTTTTACTAAATAGAGACTGCCTCACTCACTCAGTTAGTTCGGCGTCAATCGCCGTCTTGAGTGGACACTGTATCAGTTGTTTGCAGCGTCTCAAATAGATCGCTGTATAAGTACACAATATTCGAAAAACCAAATTTCCAAAATTCTAGCCGTTCGGAAATACAATTTTGATTTATTGACAGAAATGAAGATTTGGACTAAAAAGATTGCACTCTATTCCCTCACTCTCATAGTCCAACGGGACGGTAATCCGACACGACCGGAGAGATATGAGCGCAGGACCAATGGCTTTACGAGCTTTCCGAGGCACGGGGGTGAAACACCGCCAACTCCCTGACTCAAGGTTGCTACTGAGAATTTCTAGACAGAAAAACCCAATAAGTAATTTTGGCCCGAGCCATGATTCAAATACGGGACCTCATGATCAGCAATCACGTTTACACTAGACCAACACGGCAATCAATATCTGATCTGGCACACGTTACACAAACATAACGTAAAATTTAAAGGGAGCGCTTAGCCCCTATGGTACCTTATCTTTTGTGGGTCAAGGCATATATCTGACATTCTCTTGTGTTGACTTCAACGACATTAATAAAATTACAAAAATGTCCTTATATATTAAGCGCATACAAAGGTCGGAAGGAAAGGTACCGTATTTTAAATTTATATGGCACTAATGACGGAAATTCCGTAAAAGTATTCAGTGCGTTGTTCTTGCCTTAAATAAAGGTTGTTCTCGAATTATTTAAATTATATAATTTCCAAAAATCAAAATAAAATTTTATCTATGTATGTAAATATAATTGAAGTGTCTTTAGGAGCTGACTCCATAAGGGTCCCTACGGGTGACCATAATTAAAGATTGAGTTATTTTACACATATTTATTTTATAGGATAGGAACGCGCAATACAGTTGGTGGGCAACTAGCTACTCACTGCAATTCTTAATACTAAGTAGAGGGGTACAAAATTACTAAGTATACGTATATGTGGTAGATAGGTACAATATTAGTAAGTATATACAAGTGTGTGTGCGCAGCACACCTACAATACTTCCCTTTATAAAAAAGAATACAAAAAAGATATAAAGAATATAATAAAAGAATAAAATGAATACAAAAACTTAAAACTATACAAAACTTTTTAATGCGTTGAGGAGCAGGGCTGTATCGAGACACCCGCGAAGGAGCGGCTGCTGCGGCGGGGCGGGCGCGTTGCAGACAGATGCTAGAGGCACCTATCATCTGACCCATATTCTGGCCCGACATCGGAACGCTGGCCATGAACACTTGGTGGCGAAGCCAGCTTTTGAACCTCTTATTAAACTTCACCCAAATAGTATACAAGATTATTGCTCCCATAAAACTGGCTATCACATATAACCATATTTGAAAATTATCCACTTTATTCTCTACAGTATTCTGAGCCTGGGAAACAATAACTGGTTTTTCTTGATAATTACCCATAGCAAAAATCGTAAAACCTTTCGCACTAATGCTTATGCAAAGGAAATATTTCAAATGAAACGAAATTCATTATTACTAAACTAACTACCTAAACCTAAATGAAACTGCAGTACACGCAAAATACAAAACACAATACATCTAAAATTACATTCAACTTAAATAATGTAACTTGAATATTCTGAATGAAAATATTCTGCACCTGACAATGCAAATAATACTTTCACATCCATAGTAACTAACCTGATTATAATCTAAACATGTAATTGTATAACATATATTTTATGTTAAAACTAACTTATATTAAATCGTGAAGGTAACTTAACAATGCGACCACTCCGCGTTGTTTTCACGGTTATCGGGTTGCTAAGGCCGGGCGACGACGACGTCACCGGCGTGGGCGGCAGTAACACGAACCGTACCTGCGCAGGCACCACATCCGCTGCGTTGTCAGCGTTACTGCCGTGTGGCGTTGCTATGTTACCATCGCATTCCTTTAACACATATGCAGGCTTTAATCTGTCAATAGAAATATGTACTTGCCTATCGGGTAACTGAATTAGGTAAACCTTTGAAGCCCTTTTTATCACGCGATATGGACCGTCGTAGGGTGGTTTCAAAGGGTTACGTAATAAATCGTCCCGAACAAAGACGTATTCACAGTTAGGTAAGTCTTTGTGCACAAAAAAACTTTTACAGTTACGTGAATCGTCAGATGTAGGCTTATAACTACGAATAGTATCTCTAATCTTATCTACTAAACAATAGTCGTTGACGTTACGGTTGTTCGAAGAGCTGTCATAAAAGTCTCCTGGCAGACGTAAGTTTCGTCCGAAAGTTACCCGCTGGCGGCGCTAACCCCTGAGTCGCTGCGGCCGGCCGCGCGAAGCCCCAGTAATACTGTGGGTAGCTCTTCCACCCAAGACTCATGTGACAGGCGAGCCGAAAGTGCTGTCTTTAAAGAACGATGCCAACGTTCGACTGCGCCATTGCTTTGTGGGTGATAAGGAGTAGTTCTAATTTATTAACCCCAACGTTTTTAACAGCTGGTAAAAAGACTACTTCAAACTGGCGACCTTGGTCGTAGTTAACATCATCGGGCAAACCGTACAAATCCAACCCTCATATAAATGTTTGGCAACAGTTTCTGCCGTAATGTCGCGTAACGGAAAACTTCGGCCCACCTAGTCCTCCTATCAATCATCGTGAGGTATCTATAACCATCTGGTGAAATCTCAAGAGGGCCAACGATATCGATGTGCACATGCTCAAATCGATCTACTTCCGGAAACTTAGTCAAATTCGATACCGTATGTCTGTTAACTTTGGAACGTTGACATTGTATGCACGTTTTTGCCCATAAAGAAACATCACGATTCATACTCGGCCAGAAATACTTTTAGCTAACATCTTTCTGTAGACCGAATTCCAGGATGGTTTAAATTATGCAAACTATCAAAGCTAGGTGTCGAAACTTTTTCCGGTACGGACTCGTCCGTACCTACCGGTAAAGTTTCGACATCTCACAAAAAATAGGCTTGTCTAACATAGGTATAACCAGTTCCTTTAACAAAATATTATCGGTATTTAAACCAGACATAACATTCGTAATATAACTATCGCTACGCTGTTCGTTTGCAATGTCATCGAAATTCAACGCAGTTGGCATAATCACGCGTGATAAGGTGTCGGCTACAATGTTATTCTTACCGGTTATATGTTTTATATTTGTAGTGAACTTGCTTATGAAAGCTAAATGTCTCGTTCTCCGAGGCGTTTCGCTTTCATCGCGTCCTACCTTTTGAAATGCAAAAGTTAAAGGTTTATGGTCCGTATACACGGTTATTTCTTGACCTTCAAATAATTTCCGAAAATGTTTTATAGCTAAGTATATAGCGAGCAACTCGCGATCGTATGCTATATCGCTGTTGGGTGGTGGTCAATTTTTTGAGAAATAACCCAATGGTTTCAGCTATCTCCTTCTTTTGTTGCAAGACTGCCCACGCATGTATTAGATGCACAGTCATTATAGCGAGTGCGGAATCCACTCTAGGGTACGTCAATGTAGCGGCCTGTGTGAGACCTGCCTTACATTGCGTAAATGCTTCGTTCGCACTATCAGTCCAGACGATGGGAGTTTTATCATTTTTCTTTGAGCTTTTAAGATATTTATTTAATTCTGTTAAATATAAAATAGCATTTGGGAGATGAGCTCGATAAAAATTGACCATGCCGAGAAAACGTCTTAGCTCTGAAACAGTTTTCGGCTTCGGAAATTCCACAATTGCCTGAACCTTATCTTGCAACGGCCTGACACCATCGGTACTAACTTCGTGTCCTAAAAATTCTAGTTTAGTTTGTCCGAAACGACATTTTGCCAAATTAATTGAAATTCCATATTCATTAAACCTTTTGAAAATTATTTCTAAATGTTGCCTGTGTTGAACTTCGTTGTCACTAGCGATAAGTAAATCGTCTAAATAACAAAAGACAAAATCAGGCCCTTGTAAAATAGAATTCATAAAGCGCTGAAAGGTTTGCGCTGCTCCCCTTAAACCGAAGGTCATTCGGGGAAACTTGAAAAGCCCGAATGTTGTTATGATAGCAGTTTTGTCCACGTCACCTGGCGCGACTGGTATAAAATGATAACTTCTATTGATGTCTAATTTTGAAAATATCTTTATAGTCCCCACAAGGTCTTATATCTCCATTCTTTTTAGGAACTACATGGAGTGGACTAGCCCACGCGCTCTTCGAAGGAGGACAGATGCCCAGTTCCTGCATGATGCGAAATTCTTCTTTAACCTTTTTATACCTGTCGGGTGGCAAAGGGCGCGCTTTCGCGTGTACGGGCGGACCAGAGGTCTCGATATGGTGGACGACATCGTGTTTCGCGGTCTCTCGGAATGACGCCGGTTTAGTAATGTCCGGTACTTATATATATATTATCTTGATACGGATGATTCAAATCAATAGTTTTAATACTAGGTTGAGATACATTGACAACAGATGCCGAAACATTCAATTCTGTGGTTTTATCTATTAATTTACGCGCGTTTAAATCAACTAATAACCTGTAAATAATAATACGCTAAAAAATCTGCGCCCAAAATTGGTTGTTTGACATCTGCTACCACGAATTCCCAACGATAAGGTCGACGTAAGTTTAAGTTTAACACTAGTGTCTTGGTACCGTAAGTTGCGATTTCACTACCGTTAGCTGCGTATAATTTATATTCACTGCACTGGTTTGCACGATTTTTTTCTCACGGCTGGTAAAACAGACACATTGGCACCCGTGTCTACTAAAAATCTAAGCCCAGAGTTACTATCTGACACACATAATCGATCAAATGGAAAAATGGTACAGGCCTCATCAGGCCAGATCCTCGGACTGTACCTCGCTGCTCAGTTTTCCGGCTGCTTTGGTTTCCACGCGCACGGCTCCGTACACTTGTTGGCCTTATCTCTGAACCGGTAGTAGAAGCACAAGTAGTTCTCCTTCGGGGCCGGCGGAACCGTTACGGCACCGTGACTGCGAATGATGACGGTTGCGATCAGGGGCGCGAGACCCTGACTTCCGCTGGTCGATCTGGTCCACGGTAGCCTTTATTTTAGCCACCTCAGCCCTTAACAGGGCCAAGTCAAGGGCAGCAGTAGATGCTGGCGCTGGCGCGGCGTAGGTAGCGGCGGCGGCATAGGAAGGCCGCACAGCCTCCATGACGTTATCTGCGACTGCTGCTAGGTTGTCCAGGTCCTTGGAGTCGGACACGGTGAGCACGGCTCGCACCTGTGTCGGAAGACGATTCTGCCACAGCACGCGAAGGGTTTCATCAGGAACCTTGTCAGTAGCGAGCTCGCGCATCCGACGGAGTAGCTGGGATGGTTTTTGCTCGCCCAGCTCTAGCTCGCTCATAAGCTTCTCGATCTGCCTCGACATTGACTCATAGATGTGGAGCAGCCAAGCTTAAGTGCGTCGTACTTGTGGGTAGGAGGCGGATTTAGTAATATGTCTGTCACCTTGCGATGACCTCCTTACTCAGCTTGGACATGACCAGGTCAAACTTCGCCTCATCGCTCATCCTCTGAGGTGTGAGGATAGCTTCTGTGCTCGTTTGTCACCCTTATTGTACAAAAAAAAAATACTAGCAATATTCAACAAAGCTTATTGTAAATTTTTAATAAATTTTATGTATACTCCACACCTTTTTGATAAAATAAAAAAAAAACATAATATAAATTACATTTAAAAATAAAACATAATGTCACAATAGTTACGAGTTATTTACTTTGCGTGTAACGTCTCCTATCTTCCTGTATAAACACGAATAATGTTTGTAACAATCGTAATTCCTTTGTTAATGGTGTTCTATTTGTATAATGAAAGCAATAGTTTGGCAGTCTACCAACTATCGACACGTCGTAAACGTAAATTCCCTTCTATCCTTACGAAGCATCCGCTTAATTTCCATTTATATTATTTCAATAAAATTAACGTGACAAACGAACTTCAGTCCATCGGTGGCCCGTGTTGCTCTATGATTAGTAATAGCGAAAATTTTATATTAAAAACTTCATACCCTATTTTGCCAACCTTCCTACGTACCAAGTATAACCACCTCTTTTTTTGAAGTTAACCGACTTAAATTAAAAGGAACTAAATTAAAAGTAATGAGAATTTTTTCGAATGTTTCTAACAGTCTTGAATGAGTGTATAACGCACCACAACTTCATTTTCGCTTTCCCACGACTCGAATACGCTTCTACTTTGCAGTGAGTCCATCATTAACTTTAGTTTTAATTTCTTTACTCTCTAAAGTTTCACGATCTTATTTTCCCTTGGAAGATATGCTGTTTAGAACCAAGAAATATTTAAATCGCATGAAATAATTTCAGCAATTTGCTTCGCATTTCCAAATATCTGAAAGGCTGCTCCTATATGTCGACAAATAGTCTGTCAAATGTTTTCTAATGATAATTCCGCGTGTAAAAAAGGTTTGAAATTTAATTATTTTCACAGTTTTTTAGGAAATAAAAATAACATAATATTTATCATCATATTTAAGAGTTACATGTTTATTATTTCACTACCATCGACTGTTGAACAGATTAGGTCATACGAAACGCAAATGCATTAATATGCTATTTCATGCCGGTATTCTGTGAGAGCGTGATCCTTTCCCCGGTCGAGCCGACCCATTCGTGCTACAACCATAATATGGTTGCAGCGTGGCTTCACTACGTATAAAATCATAAAATTAGAATAGGATTCTAGGTTATTAAGGGGTCCTTATTTGGTATACAAAATGATAGGTTGTAAGATGCAGGTGTAATATTGTTTGTAATGTTTTTGAATTATGAGGGGTTCTAAAGTGGCGTGTAATGGTTCGTGTAAATATACAACCTGCCGGTGCGTCGCCTATTTTCTTTTCGCGATAAGACAAATAAATTTAAAAAAAAAAAAATCTTTTGCCTTTAAGCCCAATATCACCAGGTAAACATCATCTAGAAGGTTTCGGAACTCTTGAGATTATTTGGACAATAATGTTTACTAATAATAACAGCACATTAATATTGCTTACGTTACAGCAATATGTCATATTAAATAAATGATTTGGGTTGAACACCTGTCATGCTTAATTAAGCTTGAACTTTTCGAGAGGGTCGTGAATTTTAAATGTCTATTCACGTAATGATTTACCTTATAAATAACGTTTTTAAAGATTAAGTTCGACAGACAAGGACCCAGTCCACCTGATAGTAAGTGGATTATTTGGCCCAAAGACATTTACAACTAACCTAAAATTAGAATCAAAATTCAGATGCGTTGTTACCCCTGAGGACTAAGATGGAATGTCTCGTGTCCAGTAAAAGGATCTCCGGTTCTTTACACTCACCATACAGCTGCATTAAGCACACATTAAGCTGCTATTGCACGCTGGTATTCTGAGAGAGCGTGGACTTTTCCGGTCGAGCCGACCCATTCGTACTGCAGCCATAATATAGCAGGAACCACTCTACCGTGCATATATGTTTATTCTCTCATAATAGGATCAATTGGAATAAGATCGTAGTATGTTGTAGTTTTAACGCTGCTCGACACGGTACGGTTCTAGATATTTTGTATTTGGTATTATTACTATATATCGATAAGCAAAGTGTAGGGTGGCCCCTCACTAGATAGAATCATCACTTCATCCAGGGAGGGTCGCTTTCTATCCTGTACGAAGTAAGTCCTGATTGTGCTTGATGGCATTTTGTAGTATAGTTTGATAGTAACACCGCCACCTATTAGGGGCGTATAAAGTAAAAGAGCCATTTTAAATATTTTTCGTAGCCAATGTTTATGAAATCTATGGGAAGAGATCCATACCTTTTGTATCGATTCTCTCAGGCCTTTTCTATTCTCATTCTATGATATATATTTTTTTTACGGAAGTAAGTGTGGGTGAACGCTGTGGCCCATATACACCTACATTTATTCTTAATAAAAATAAAAATTTCTCATAAGAATAATATATTAAGTGGAGCAGCTTACCATTAAGTTGCGGCACGAAGGGCCGCGGGTTTAAATCTCGCACGGAAAAAGTATCTAACGGCCTACAGATATATATTTAGAATCTGGATATTTGTCTTTATGCAAGTTATGTATTTAAACTTTCGAAATCCTATCCCCACACTAGAAAATTCTAGTGTGGGGATAATGTTTAAAAAAAAAAACGTCAATGCATTGTCATCCCCGAGGACTAAGATAGAATTCCTCGTTACACAAATTTCGGTGGTATTCTGTACGAGTGTGGACCTGCCTAGGTCGAGCTATTTATTCCATTCGTGCTGCAGCTACAATATGACTATACCACGTAGCAAACGTAGATACGTAACACGTAACACAAAGCGAATTTTCCGTTATTGAATAAACAGAATAACACGTGTTTCTTTGTTAAGACTTTTTTTGTATTTGCAGCACTTTTATATAACCCTTATTTAATACTCGACTTTTTTTATATAGAAAAAGGATGGCAAAAAATGAGCACACAGCTCACTTGAATGTAATTGGATGCTGTGGCCCATAGACGTACTACATCTATCCTCGATTAAGCATCAAATCGCAGATGCATTGTCACACTTGAAGACTAAGATAGAATGCCAAGTTTCCAGCAAAAAGAGTCCCCGGTACTTTTCACTTAACATACGAAACACAGAGCTCAGTGAAGGAAAATATCGTGAGGAAACCCATGTCTGACAAATTAAAAAAAAATATATTTCGAAGACATGTGAAGCTCGCCAATATGTATTGGGACCGCGCAGCGGACACTTCCATGTCCTAAAACCCTCTCAAAAATGAGAGGAGGCCTGTGCCCAGCAGTGGGACGTAATATAGGCTATAACCTTTAACAGAAGCGTGAAGCTGCTTTTGCACTGATATTCTGTGAGAGCGTGGTCCTTCCCCGGTCGAGCCGATCCATTCATGCTACAACCATAATATAGGAGTAACCACACCGTGGCTCTACCCCGTTCAAACGTGTTTATTTGATAAGGTTATGTTCTACTTGTACCACTTTTAAATAACTCTGTTATTTTAATACTTTGACTGCCTCGTTGATCTAGTATTCGTACCCGCAACTTGAAGTTCCGAGTTCAAAGCCTTGGTGAGGCTTGGATTTTCCTGTCAAAAAATTCTCAGTAGCCACCCAGAGTAAAAATGAACTCTCTCTGGTCGTATGGTATTTCCGTCTCATTGGGCTATAGAGTGCTCCTGCTAGTCGATGCAGGCCGCCGTAACCGAAATTCAGTCTGCAGGACATTATTTTACATAACTATTATATAGTGGGCAATATCTATTGATTACACTTTAAATGTAGTCCACAGTAATAATTGACAAGAATAAAATAACTGCACCTTTAAACGCCCACACGTGTGTTTAATATATTATTATAGTAGTTTTTACTTGCGGCTTCGCTCTCGTGAGCTTGAATTTAGGAACATCACTAAATGCCGTTCCGTGCCAAATTTAGCAAAATTCGATCACTTTTGGAGTCACTTTGGTGTCTGTGTCTCTATGTCTGTGTCAAAGAATTTTTTTTGAATTCTAAAAGACTATTAGGCGTAGATGATTGGTATTTGGCATAGATATAATATGTTACAGGAACACGTAAACAATATATCTAGAAACACCTACTATTTTTTATATCGGGCGTGTCTTCCGATATATCCATAAGAAAGGTAATATATTGTCTTGGAATCAAAATTGTTATTATTATTTACATTTTACTCTTTACATGCATTCATAATTAAAGATAATTTAGTTTTAACTAAATAATAATGAATTTCATAGTCTTCTATCAATTTACGGTATAATGTTTATTTGAGATATTTTATTCATATCATACGTCCTATTTAATATTGATTGGCACCATAAAATAGATGTAGATATTTTTTTTACGTACGAATAGACTTCAAAATTTCATAAATGCAGTTCTTTAATGATGTATACTACACATGGAATATTACGGATTTTATCACGTTTAATTTAAACTTTTTTACGTGGGGTTTTTTACGCACCTTTGGATGAAGGTTCCATAAAAACCCGCGTAAAAGAACATATCGTTGATGTGAAGCACCGACGCTCCGGTAAGTCTAAAGTATGTCCACATGTTTAGCGTCGTCTCAACCATTATATTAGATCTGATAGAAAACAAATCCTTGCAATAGAACACCGATTCCTACCAATGATGATTCGCGAGGCTTATGAAATTAAAAAACATCCTAATTTTAATAGGGAAGATAGCTGAGTGCTACCATCTGCTAAGGACCCCATAATTAATAAAATAAAATTCAACCCAAGCATACTACTGCATTTATTCTATTCTTATTATATTCTAACTATGACATCAGGTCGTCAAACACCTCAGTCCTCCGTGACCGTGCTGTAAAGTGCCCAAAACATCGGGAATTAAAAAGTTTAATTAAATGCGATAAAATCCTTAAAATGAGTTTTATTCCTTATAAATTTTATTCACAGTGAACATGGGAAGTACTACACTCATGAACGGGAGTAGACCTATGTTCATTTCAGTGGACTCTTGATAAGCTGACGATAATGAGTTCTACTCATCTTTGCAACCCTTAATATTTACGGTAGAAAAAAAAAGTGACATACCCGAAAATATGAATGAAATAAAAACTGCATATATTGCCCCATGAAAAGTAAAAAAGTAGCAGCTTAAATACACGTCACTACTAGCCACAGGCCGCAGAGATTTTTTGGCCAAAAAAGTGTTCGCTGCACTGATTCCAACGCGGAATGACCTCAACTGGGAAACTTCTCAGATGTGCAGGTTTTCCTTCACCGCCGAGAACGTGATAAATCTACCCTTCAAATTGCAATTAAAATATATAATATGAACATTATTATACATTTTAGCCATGAAACCATAAATTTACCACGAAAGGAGTCAGTCGTTTTTGGGCCCACTAGAAATTTTAACGACCCTTAATGGTATTACATACAAAAAAAAGTTACCATTTTATTATAATAAATGGCCTATACATTTATGAATATCTAAACGGAATCAAGAAATCTAAAAAATGAGTGGTTTTGATATTCCGTGTTCTGTTAATGTAACATGGGGAAAATGCGTGTAATGAATCATTTTGCAGTTTCTATTAAAAGAAAATGTATTTTTTACCAAGATAACTTATTATATACATATTATATTTGTACTTATTTGTATATTATATATTTATTACTAAAAGGGATACCACTGAGATTTTATCCTATTTCTAAAAGTGTTAGCTTATATCATATAACATGGTTCAAAGACACCGTGGAACGAAACGCTATTTTGTCATTGACTTCCGTGCTGGGTAAAACCGACGGCCATATTATCATAATTTAAGCATCATATCTATGTCTGTGCCGGCGGGGTTGGTATTACTTACGGCATTGACATTCGTCAGGCTGCCGTTTTGTACTTACTACTTATCTGGAAGATCAGCGTACACTGAAAACAATTAAATAATATTTGTGGATTTCAACGCACTGTGCGAAGACAATAACTAGCCGAGACAGGAGCAGATGTGCGCCAACTTTTATATTTGTGGATTTCAAGAGGTGAGTATCTTATCTTATGGAATGCGAAGAATTCAACTGTACAAAACCTACAATTGATTTAAAGTTTCAAAGTTTTATGTGAAATATGTCTTTTTGTCATCACTCTCGAAGTTCTAGTCCAAAATATTATACTACGGAAACGAAAACTACTAAGTTTCGTTTATAATGTATTACATTTTATTTTATTTTAATTAATAGAGAAAATAAAATCACACAAAATATACACAAATCTATGTTAAAAGTGTCTCTCAGAGTAACTATATCACAACCAACATCCTATCAAAAGCCCATTGCTGAACATAGACCTTCCTCAGATTTCCTCAAAGGAGGATACTTGCTATAGTGGCCATGCTTAGTAGAAGAGTCGGCAACCACAGTTTTTTTATTGGTAGTTGTTAATAGGAAGAAGTTGTTAAATTCAGAAGGAATGTACACATTCCTTCTGAATTTAATATTTATAGATATAGATAACATAAAAATAAATGGATGTTATTAGGAATACATATTAGTGTTAATATTTAATTAAATACATCTACTATTTATGTTTATTATATTTAAACTCCATCAGGAAGCAAGAATTTTGTTTACATTATTTTTATGTTATTTTGTTGATTGTAGGTAATGTACATTCTTTCTGAATTTAATATTTTTACTTCTTTATTTTTTATTTGCATTCCCAATTTTTCAGTTACATCTACTTGATGCAGTTTGTTGTAACTGCTAAGAAAATTGCAGAAAGTATTGAAACTGCTCATTCCATTAGAAGATTTGTATTCCATGTGGATCTTCAATTTTAAGAGCTCATTTTAAGAACTCAGCAGAAAGAGATATTATTTTGCAGTGGATACCATCACACCAGGTACTTACTTTACTTTAACAGCCTGTAAGTGATCCCCTGCCTGAAATAGGTTTGCCCGGAGGATTTGGCATAATCGCTTTGGCACACAGATTGATGTTTGTAGTATCATACACCTCGCACTACAAACAATTTGGCTATTCATCACCAGGTTATCTTTAACTTTACAGCCTATCAAAGTCTACTGCTGAACATAGACCTCCCCACAGATTGCCTTATAGAGATATTCGATAACCACAGTTTTTTTTTGCTACTTCTTCCTTACCTTACCCCATATTTGTCTGCCTTTGTACTTAATACACAAGTAATATTTTTACCTAAATGAAATTAGTGTAAATGTAAAACGTCTAGGAACTTGTACTTAGTCAAATAATGTTATAATTCTAAAATAACTACTTCACTTGTTTACCTTTCTGATTTGATGTATTTTATTTTTTTTACCTTAGTGGAATCTGGTTTACTACAAAAGTATTATGAAGGGAAACGAGTACATGCTATTTATATATAATTTAAGAGATATTAAGACTGTTTATTAGTAATAAAGATTGAAATAAATAAAATATTAATAAATATCATTATTTAGGTGGAAGACACTGTAAAACTATAGTCTGTTTGGTTAGTTGATGAAAAAAAACACTTTTCAGGTGGATCATTTAGAATGAGTCTGCAATCTTGTCGGCCGAGAGCTTCTACAACTGTATGCAGACACAAATGATAACAGGGATATGGAATTACAATTCATAAATATTGAAGACATCGGTAACATCCAACAAACACCCTTATGCCTGTAACTGTAACTCATGCCATTTCCAGAGCGGCATCAACAATTACTATAATATGCAGACCTTTTCTATCAAAAGGTTTAAATTATTTTTAGCAAAATTGTCTAGTAAGGGTTATTATACTACTAGAGTAAATGACTGATAATAACCCTGGGAATGAGGTGATCGCTACCATGCTGTTTCTAAATGTTTTCAAAACAATTGTATAAAAATTATATTGTAAATGTGCTTTTTTTAAAAAAGTCTCGCTGGGTTTCTTGCTGATTCTTCCCAGGACAGGTTTTTTGCAAACCAGTGGTAAAAGTAAAATTACTTTTAATATGTATTATGTATTGTAATCTATATTGAATAAAAATGATTCTATTCTATTCTGTGGCTAGTTATAAGCGTGCTGCTTCTACTTCCGACACTGTATTTTTAAGTTATGTAATCATTTATCTAGATTCTTAAAACCTAAACTAAAAAGAACTACTAACCTAAAAGAGATTGCTGATTGATAACTCATTTTATGTGCCACTGTGCGCTCGTATTTGTGAATACCACTTAAATGAACCTCACAATGATTGGAATAATTTATACACAAGTAGTAATGATGCATATTTATATAGTAATATAAATATGCATCATTATATAGTTTTGCCACAGTTGCTACGCTTGTGGCAACCAAAGCTTTTGTGGTATTCTAGGAGATGTTGCTCATCTCCTGGTATCTTTATTTTACTCTGTTACGACTTTTACGACACCATACGGGGCGAAACGCGATGGCAGTTGACGGAAGGGCTATACAATATTTTACATTATATATTTAATTTAGGAAGACCTATGTTCAGCAGCGAATTGTTGTAATGATGACGAATAATAATCAATAAAACTTGTAATTATTGTTGCTTACTTGACCTGTTTCAACTATGTGCCTTATTATAAATAAAGCGCCTAATTTATAAATAAACGCCGAGAAAGTTGAATAGATGCTCTGGTACCTTTTCGTATCTCTTTCAATTGACAATTTCTTTTTTTTTTATAGAATAAGTGTGACAAACGAGCGCACGGTCCACCTGATGGTAAGTAGATGCTGTGGCTCATAGACATCTACATTTATCCTCGTTTAAGAATCAAAATGCAGATGCATTGTCACCCCTGAGGACTAAGATGGAGTGCTTCGTTTGTAAAAAGGACTCGGTTCTCTACACTCACCATACGAAACACAGGAGCATAAGCTACTATTTTACGCTGGTAGCGTTTTCCGTGAGAGCGTGTCCTACCCCGGTCGAGCCGTATCCGTGCACAACTAGTTTAAAAACTTCATCATTACAGCCTATAGCCCTAGGTTTATGTTCAGCAGTGGATAAGTCCACTGCTGAACATAGGCCTCCCCAAGGAATTATACAAAGCACGGTCCTGAGCCACCTGCATCCATAGACTTTTGAATATCTTACCAGGTCGTCACTCCAACTAGAGGGTAGCCGTCCCACACTGAGCTTACCGGTACGAGACTGCTACTCGAGAATTTTACATTTTAGCTTTAATTGCAGTTGGATGTAAACATGCTAATCAATGAACACATTAAAAGAATGTCCTGGCACTGCACTCGCGGCCTGTGATACTTATAATAGACTGCTTTAAGAATATGATGATTTTACAATAATAAACAATAAAATGCAGTGGCAATACAGTGTTTCTTTTATCCTAACACAAATAGTTCAAAACACCTTACATGCTATTTATTTTCGTGGTTAATATCAAAATCGGATATGTTACTATCCAGTCATTGGTTTTAATGGTGCTTGAATGTAAACATGTTATTCAATCAATACAAATTAATAACAATGTCCTGACACTGCACCTGGTGGCATGTCACTTTTAATACTGCTTTAAGAATGTGAGATTTTACAATAACAAATACAGTGACAATACAGAGTTTTTTTATCTTACACGACCAGTTCAAAACATCTTACGTGCTATTTATTTTCTCAATCGCTGTAGAGGTAAAACTCGCTAAACACCCTTAATAGTTCACTGTTGGACGCACACATGCACCTAAAACCGTGTTACTGGTTGCAAATGATATTAGATAAATAAGTACATGTGCTTGTTTCAATATTCATTAACTTTTTCAGGTGGGTTGCTTAGAATAAATGTGTATGTCTTGTAGGCTGAAATCTTGCAGAGCTGCTCATAGCAGAGACAAAAAGTATATGGATATTGAAGACAACAGTCTTATATCACATAAAATATCCTTATGATTCCTAACAATTTCATAAATGGACATGTTATATTATCAAGTTATTTTGAAAAATCTTTTGGAATGATAATGACTGACAATAATAAATACAATTAAATTATACATGTGTTTTGTAATCCTTACACAACTAGTTTAAAACATCTCACTTCATATTTATCAACATAAATAAACATGATATTACCTAGTCATTTTGGCTTTGATGGTGTTTGGGGTATAATAACTAATCAGTTAATATATTTTAAAGCAAAGTTTACACACTGCACCTTTACTAACCAACAAAGATATATCAAAATAAAGTCTTAACACCGCGCCTGTCTGTCTGTTCCACTATTAATAGACTACTTTTGAAATTATTACAGTAATAAATACAGTGGTATTTTACTTTGTGTTTTATCCTTTACAACCAGACTAAAACATCTTTCTTACTATATAGCATGTAAAGGTATATAAATGAACATATTATCTTTTATTCATTTTGGCTTTAATCATATTTATTTAATTACTGTAATGGTGTTTGTGATGTATATTCACTAATCAATCAATACATGTAAAAATAGCCCACACCATGTTTCTTGGTCAGTGTACTATTTTTGCCGGAACTACTAAAAGGATTTTCCATCAGTCTGTACCTATAAATGTAAAATGTACCTGCAACTTTGTTTTACTATTAATTATTTAGCTGTCCTATTCTATTCTATATACACTATTCTAACTCACAATACTAATAGAAAACAACTTTTAGTTTAGGCTCAGAAGGGCTAGAACCCAGAGCCGTAAAGCCAGATTAAAAAATAGCGTTTAGTTTCTTTTAGGTTATTGTGATATTCATATTTTATTTCTCTGAATTCCTTTAGATGCGATAAAACTAATATTAATTTTGCAATCTATAGATTATAAGGAATAAATCGACATACATTTCATTAAGTATCCTAAAATTTGTAGTGGGCCCATTCTCCACACAAAAGAAATTGTCTCCTTTAAGTTTTAATCAGTTTAATTACCGCTGACAAGTAAAATAAAATGAACCTTTGTTTAGTAAAATCTGCTTTCTTTAATTAAAATATTTTCCGCAAGAGCCTGTTCATTTACATATACTCATATGAGCTATGAAATCAGGACTGTCACAAATATCTTAATATGTCTAAAAGTAAGATAGCTATCTAAAATTACAAACTGATTTATAAGTCTCATTAAAGGTAAAAGTAGTAGCAGCTAATATACTTCTCACTACTGTGCACTGGCCTCATAGTGTTCCTACCTATAGTGTTTTGTGGGCAGAAAATAGAGTATGCTTCAATGCATATTAACGGTTTTCACATCTTAGCATTTTAGTTTATTTAGAAGTTAGTAGATTGTGAAATTATTAGATGAAATAATGAAAGCTAAAACTATTCTATCTAGTAATATCAGCGATAGAAGAAAAATTTATTTATTGTATCAATAAGGCATAAAGTGATGTCAATTCTGTTAAAAGTTTGTGAAAACGATTGAATGATATGTCATATTATGACCATATCATTAAATAGCAACATTGTGTTTAGTTATTAATATCTTCAAAACGATTTCTATTCATTGATTTGGTCAAGCTATATTATGACATGGTCAACAAACAGACAAAAATATCATGAAATGACCACACCATTTCACGAAATGATAGACTACTTTATGATATTTGATCAATTATACGAAGATCCATAGAGAAATTTTTATATATGGCCACAACATATATAAAAATTTCTTTACTAAATCTATAATGATAATGAAAATTTTGCAATAATTGCAGACATACCACTTTTAATCAGTTTACATATAGATTAGTAATTGAAATAAACTCCTTATAAATTTTCATATTTTTGATAGACGTCACTATTATTTATTGAAATTATTTTAAAATCAAATATTATCTATTGAATTTATTTTAAAACTAAAAAACTATTCGTTAGAATTTTAAAATAATTTTTAAAATCTAATTATTTAAAAATATAAATGTGAGTTATTTATTAATTAATTTATTAGTAACTGAAGGCAAAATATACTACTTTATTCATTTGATGATAGATGGCGCTATTTTGATAACGAAATCGGTGTAGTTTCAAATTATTGTACCAACTTTATTTATAAATATGGTATTTATTTGAAAAACACCCGTCATCTCGCCTATAACTAAGATATAATAGAAAATTAACATCTAAAGGAAGGAAAATATTAAACCTTTTGAAGTTCCGTTATCGGATAAAAAGTAGCCTATAAATTGCCCCGGGTTACTATCTACCTACGTACAAAATTTCATATAAATCGGTCTGGTAGTTTTTGCGTGAATCCGGAATACATAGACAGACAGACAGACAAAAACTCTTAAAACCACTAATTTGGCTTCAGAACCCTTTATTTAGTCCCCTGGACTTGTTTTTTCAAGAATATATTAGAATTACAGACACGGATTTTCTACAGACTTATTATAGGTTAGATATAGATTACTTCTGCGTTTCTGACGCTCTATATAATAGCTCATGCATTATATATCGGATGACGGTTAATGCCTCGTGCTTACCTAGTGATGAATTTTTATTTTACTCGGGGCTGTCTGATAAGAGTATTTTATTATACTTACTAGGCAGTCCCAACATATCTTATTGCTATATAATAATTATTATATAGCAATAAGATATGTTATATAAGAATAAAATAAGTATATGTGCTTAGTAAAAATATAAATTTTGATATTGTTAACAACAAAGAGGTTTTAACTATATTATTTTCTTTCATAACTTATTTTGTATATTTTGTTCTAAAAATTTATTGTCAATTTATTCAATAATACAATTTTAACACGATAATACACAATTTTTATTTTATTCAGTATTTACGCACCAAAGCTAACTATTTGGTGACAAAAAAGGAATTATACAATTTTACAATAATTTCATACGCGTAATATATTATTTTAATTCTATGAAGTACTTACGCATTTTAACCAACACATATTGATAATAAGTATAGGCGATTATGACCTTTACTCACTTGCAGAGTAAAGTTACAGCATTTATACGTCTCACTGCTAAGCACAGATCTATTCTCATTGCTGAGGAGGTTAGAGGGGAAGGAAAAGACCACCGCGCTGTCCCAAGGCATGCTGGCGAATTGCACATTTTCGCGAATTGCACTTTTTTAAATTGTCAGAAGTGTAAAGATTCTCACGATGTTATTTTCAAACGTCGAGCACGCGGTGGATCAGCGCTTAAAATTGCTATTAACTTTTCATTGGTGTTGGAGAGGTCTGAAATTTTTTTGCTTACGTACTGTGCGATTTACAACAAGCGCTTAGCCTCTGAGCTAACATGGATCACTACAAAAATATTAACGGTAGACCTACATAATCCAAAGAATCAATACTTAAGTTGAAATGGGCTTAACATTATAATCTTAACATTAGCATGAAGAATCGAAGTCTGATGGGAAAGAACAATCCTCGGACGTAGCCTAGCCTGGTTTCGGTAAGGTAAGCGAAGTCCCCACAAGATAGACTCGTAAGTCATGCAAGGGACGGGACCGTATACGTGGCAGTCATTGGAGGTGGCTCATGTTCAGCTGTGGAAATGTGATATATAATAATGATGATGGTGAGTGAGGTGAGTGATGATGATGGATGTTTCATATACAATTTTTATATTTAGTGCAAAATTTCGGAGTGATTATTCAGAATCATTATATAACACTGCTCACTGATTATTATTTTTCATCCATTACTGCCTATGTAAAGTCCACTGCTACAAATATGCCGTTCCAATAGATTGCCTCATATATTTGCCATATCGAACTTGGCCGGCGGATTGGCAACCGCAGTTTTGTATGTTTGAGTTGTTATTAGAAATATACTACTGCCCATCTCCTGTTTCAATTTTATCTGTCGTCAATTACGATCATTTAATATGCCACAACATGTGTATCTCATCAATTTTATTTATACCATAAGCAAATAAAGAATCGGTACATGAATGGAGCTCTTAGTATTCAATCTCTATTTTCATCTGTATTATATTGCGGGTCGTCAATGATTTTACCGCAGTAGGCAAACTCAATCATCAATCAAAAAATATTAAGTGTGATTATAATTTAAACGTAATTTTTTAATAACCCACTTATTTTTCACTTTGATTTTATGTGGTAGACCCACGCTGCACCTATATTATGGTAGTAGCACGAATGGGTCGGCTCGAAATGTTATCATGTTAAGACCATTCTAAAAAGATTATTGGAATTGACTTAATATGAATATGATGATTTAATTTCTATTATAATTATATTTATTATTCTAAAAAATAATAATGTTATTATATAATAATCTCACAATAACAACTTTTAACTACGTGTGTGTATCAACACTTATGCTCGTTATAAGTTACGCGTCAATTAAAAAGTTTCACCTCAACTTGTTTATGTGATTGAAGAACAAATTTGGTAGCTGATAATACTTATACTAAACATATTATGAGCATGTTTGAGAATAAAGACGAACAGATTTTTTGTAATAGTATGATAGTGGCAAAAATTTATACGTGATAGAGCCATGCTACAGCTAAATTAATAGTATAGTTGTAACACGAATTGGTTTCTCCTCGACCGGGGAAGGACCACGCTCTCACAGAATACCAGCGTAAAATAGCAGCTTAATGCTGCTGTATTTTCTTTTGGTGAGCGTAGAGAAACGGAGACCCTTTTTACTGGAAAAGAGGTATTCCATCTTAGTCCTCACGGCTGACAAAGCATCTGTATTTTATTCGCAAACGAGGATAGATGTAGATTTCTATGGGCCACGGCAACCATTACCATCAGGTGGACTGTGGCTAGCTTGTCACTCTTATCCTATAAAAAAAAGAATCAAAATGCAGGTGCGTTGTAACCCCTGAGGACTAATTTGGTATGCCTCGTTTCCAGTAAAAGGGTGTCCAATTTTGTTTCACGATACGATACTCACGATACGAAACACAGCAGCATTAAGCAAATTTTCTACCAAAATCACCTAGCATCATTCTTATCGTCATCAATATCATTACAGCCCTTCACATATCCACTACTGAACATACGCCTGATTTACCTACTTCATTCGACTTCCCGCATGTCAAGCCAGATTTTCTCAATCTAGCATGGTCATATGTGTAATGTATTTATTACACATATGGTATGGTGCGCCCTAATGTCCGCTGAATTATTGTCTCGGCGGTCAATTAATATGGCTATAATATATATTAGCTTAATATGGCAGCTATAAGCTATCTGCTATATTAAAGCTATCTGCGCAGGACAGGGTTATAGTGTACGAATGTGTGTGGAGAATGCACACAGGTGCACTCTCGATTCTCTCGCAATAATAATCTGATGAATCCGACATCACTGGAACAAATAAGAAGCAGGGCCAACGGTTTTACGTGCTTTTCGAGATACAGGGTTAAATACCGCTAATTTCGGAAATCCGGGCTGCTTCTGAGAATTTTTTTTACAGCAAAATAACTGATTTTTTCCAAATCCGGATTCAAACCCAAGCTGACTAATGATAAAGTCAAATAATCTGATTTTTAAAAGCTTTTATTTAACTTGCAATGTATGTTTGTTAGGGTCAAATTTTGCAACTGAATTTTAAAGCAATTATCCTCAAAAATTGAGCTGAAATTTGGCATACATGTATAGTTTGGATGAAAATGTATTGTTTAGCTAAGTGAAGTCATTCTAAATCCAATTTGGTGGACACCCAAAGATAGCGGACTATGTTTTTATATGCACCCCCATGATATGGATATCAAATGAAAGGGTTTGCTGAGGAACAATGCAAAAATAAAATGACGTCACTCTAAATCCAATATGGTGGACTTCCAAAGATGGCAGACTATGTTTTTTTTATTCACCCCCATTATATGGGTATCTAATGGTAGGGTTCGCTGAGAAGAATATGAATAAAATGATGTCCACGTTCAGGTCTTTGAGGATATGGTATACTACTACCCGACTAAACGGTAATACTTAGCGGGGTCGCGTCTTTACTAATACCAGCCTACACTCTCGGAAAAATTCTAGCGATGGTGAAAAGAAATTAAAAATGGAGGATAACAAGATGACCGCCATACCATTTTTAAAGAGTTTTAATTCGACAAAAGTTAGGGATAGTCTTTTGGTGCTCGAACAAATGTTGTAGGGACAAGGTCCACTGCTGACGATAAAAAAATCAATATGGTGGAATTAAGATGGCGATCAAAAACCAACAATGACGCATTAAATTAAATTACAGACTTAAAAACATGTTCAGCAATAACTAAAAAATAAATTTATAGAAATAAAAACATTTTCTAAAACAAGATTTTATTGAAATACTCTAAAAAGGAGAAAATAAACTTTAAATTAAATCAAACTCATCAATTTATTACATTACACAATTTATAATATGATATAAAAGCATGCCGCGAGATTTACCTTTGTGCATAAACAAGAATACAATAATAATTCCGTAAATTGATATTGACATAATTAGGTAATTCTAAGAAAAAAAATAATGCTTTTTATAAAATAGATAAATTGATGGGTGTGATTTAATTTAACGTTTATTTTCTTCTTTTTAGGTATTTCAATAAAAGCTTGTTTTTAAAAATGTTTTTTTACTATTCTTTTTATAGAGTAGATGCGTTGTCGTTGCCTAAGATAGAATGCCTCGTTTCCAGTAAAAAAAGGTAACCGGTTCTCTACACTCACCATTCGAAGCACAGCAGCATTAAGTTGTTATTATACGCTGGTATTCTGTGAGAGTGTGGTCCTACCCCGGTCGAGCCGATCCACGTGCTACAACCGTTATATAGCTGCAGCATGGCTCTACCACGTTATTTACTGACTGAGACTCGGTTTGAAAGCCTCTTCATCGAACAATCTTATATCAATATGTTGTGTCAATAAGGATTTAACATATTAATATAAACAATTTTTTTTTAATTGATAATTTGCATTTGGTAAATATGTAGCTATTCGAAGCAATTCAAGAAATATTTTTTTTTTATTAAAGATGAAGTAATAAAATCACATATTTATCAGTACGCGCTCTAATCAAAAACTTTAATATGATCTTATTGTAAGTAGTAAAAGAAAGCTGAGCACACCTTACAATTTAAAATACATTTAGCTATTTGGGCTACATGATGTCAGAAAGAAGCTGACAAACATAAATATTATTTATGTTTGTCTGTTTCTTCATTACAACCTCTTACATGTCCATTGCTGAATATACTCCGTAGAATGCCATTATTCTTGTGGGTATATTTGGAACTATGTTGCCACGCTTGGCAGATACGATTTGGTGGACCGCAGTTTTTTTTATTTTAACATTGCAGAAAGATGCTGCTGACCATTTTCTGGTTTATGAAAAATTTCCCTCTGTCGTCTTTAACGACACCTACGGGAAGAAATGGGTTAATGGACTCTCTTAAGCCACCTGCCCACGGCTTACATATTATATTAACATAAAACCTACGTCAGAGTAAATCGGGTATAAATTAACGTTCTATAATTTGCAAGTAGGTCGCTGTCCGCTTATATCTAGGACGAAGTGTGTATAGCAATACGGCGAAAGGATTTTGTTTTCCAGCCCTAATCTCACTAAATATTTTTCATATGAGTAGTAAAACATAAGTAATATAGTAAAAATATTACGTAATATTTACTAGTCATAAAGTTCGTGTCATGTTTTAGTGGTACGCGTAAAAGTTAGGCTTTGAATTATGTAAGTGTGACGTTCAGCAACTTACGTTATTGCCAAAACTTTTTTGATTTATATCTCGATTCACTGATGCGAAGAACGTAAAGGGAAAAATAAAATAGATTGCGTTTTAATTAGGTATATTTAGAGAATGGCTTTTTTAGAAATGTAGAAATACAAATATTAGGTTCTTACATATGAAATTGGCGTTTTGTACGGGAGGAATATAATGTCAATTTTTTTTGTAAAATATATTTAATTAACCAAAGTATGCACTGTTGTTATCTATGCACTTTTGCCATCTCATAGGTAGTTCAATGATCCCTTTACTAAAAAAAACATGGGGCGAGAATCAATAAACTTTGAAGGCGTTGGAATGCATCGAGTTGAATTTTTCCTTGTAAGAAGTTGTCCAAATTCCGGAAAATTGTAATCTGTTGAGCAAGGTCCGAGTACGGTGATGTCGCAGACATCCAATTGTAGCTCATCTAACGTAGTGGTTGTTTGTGTGCAGTGTGTAGTCGAAAGAGGAGATATTTCAGATCAAAGTGGTCAGTACGACAAAACGCTAAATTCATATGTAAGGACCTATTATGCTTATTTCATTTTATTATCAGTATAAGTTTAGATCAGGGGCCTCCTATTTATAAAATAATAATCATTATGTATAAAAAAAATAATTAGTAGTGGTCGCCTAGTGGTCGAACAATTACCATACCATTACAGCCTATAAAAGTCCACTGCTGAACATAGGCCTCCACCATAGATAGTCTCATAGGGGCGCTTTGTCAAAGTTAACACGATTGACGCAGGTTGTCAACCGCAGTTTTTTATTATTTTTAATATTGGAAGGTGTTAAATGAAAAGAGAAGCGTCACCAGAAAAGGTCGCCATGTAATATTTGAAGGTGTTTAATAAAAAGAGAGGCGTGTTACTCTTTCTATGACTTTAATTATACTGCTTACTTATTCTAACTTAACACTAATATATACTATCTTGGGGGCTACACTACGATTTTGAGTTGTTGTCAGGAAGATGCTGCTACCTATTATCTGTTTCAATTTCCTCTGTCTCCTCCACCCACCACCCACGGGATGATATGGGTAGTGGATATTCTCACACCGCCACTACACGGTTAGTGGTCGAAATTCGACTGGAATTTAATAAATTTTTAGGTTTGTATATTAAGCAAGCTGTATTTTACTTTAAACTGCACATTAATTTATAAAACACAGTTACATAGACAAATATAAAATAAACGCTTTTTTCCTTTCACACGGACTATTACAAAAAGTAATTATTTTGTTTCCAACGTTTTTAAATTCTTTGGCGACAATATCTACTGTGTGCTTGAACGTAGTGATTATATACTGTTTGCTATGAACGTAAACAAAAAAAAAAAAAAGATTATTAAGTGATATTGGCATTTAATTCAATACATTTGTAATATTTAATAAATATAAATTTTCGCTTTCTGCACTCCTTCCCCAAATAAACTTCAACTATGCCAAATCTCACACTCCGCAGTGCTCGCAATAGGCTCAAAAAAGGGTACAAAGTTTTTTCTTCTATTATGAATGTATATATAATGTTTAATGTTGATTGACACATTTATTATAAATAAAGATATTATACATAAACGTTTTTCGTAGTTTTACTTCAATAAATTCAAATCTATTGGTAACTGAAGTATACTAGCTGTTCTATGAATAATACGAATCTTAAAAAATTTAAAGCCAACAATACATAGTAATATCTTTACCGGACAACTCGGGTTCGATCCCCGCCGGCGTCAATGAAATTATCAGTTGCAATTTTAAGTGCTGATTTACTACGTGCTCGGTAGTGAAGGAGAAAATCGTGAGGAACTGCATGTGCGTTTGCACTGGAGCAGCGCAGCGGAGTAATTGCCCCTCTAAAATACCCCCCCAGAAATGAGAGGAGGCCTGTAAGCACTAGACCCTAACTTAATTTTTACTTTTATAATTTAAGTGCTCTGTATAGAAAAATAAATATTCTTTTGTGACCTGTTTACCTTTCATAAGATGCTTAAAATATCAGAGACTATTTCGTAGATGACTAATGAAGCAAAGTTGGAAGTGAAATAAGTATTTCAGTGGAGAGGGTTTTAGTTAAAACTTGTTTGAAAAAGTGGTCTCGAAATTTTATTTTTATGTTATTATTTTGTATGTCAGCCTTATAATACCGTATCTTATTCCTGTCACGCGTGAGTCATGAGTATTTAGAGAGGGAATCAATGTGATAGGAATATAGATATTACTTATACTTGGTGTGGTCGGGTCGCGCCACAACAACATTACGGCTGCAGCACGAATGGCTCGACCAGTCCTAGTAAACTCTTCGAAATAAAAATAGACATTTTTTCAATACATTTTATAAATAATACTTCTTGAAAGTCATTCTTATGTATGTTTAATTTATCACTGGTTCGGAAAATCTTGAAGGGTGTCGTTTAGGATCTGATTTTGTCATTGCTTTGGTAAATTAATACACACATTCTCTTACCATCTCAAAATCGCATTCGAGATTTTCATTACGCGAGAAAATTCAAAATGTTCAGATTTTTTTTTTAATCCAAATTAAAATAAGAGGAAATTTGTTTTTCGCAGTAGGATATAATATGTAGCTTATTTGACACATTGTAATCATACAAGTCTTAATCTGATAATTTTTGATCTGACTCAGATGATATCGCATAAGACATTATGTCAAACACTTTGGGAATAGATGAGTGAGTTTAAGCGCGAGCTAAAGACTTTAACGGAGCATTAAAATGATTAGCAGATACTTATAGCCCAGATTTACAGTCAATGCCGTCTGGTATGCTAAGCGTTAAGGATTGCATCAATTTGTATTTGAATGTGTAAGACAAGATGGCTATCAAAGTCAAAATCAAATTAAAAAGTAATTTCTTCGGTATAGCATTATGACTAATGAACGTGAAAATCTACTACCGGTTCCAACTTAAGAGATTTATAGAAAAATTGATAGAAACTTTAAGAAGCTTAATACTATTAAATAATGTAATTTAATTATAATACTACCTTTGGTATCTGTAATAAAAGCTTATTGTTGTTATTATAAGAAAGTTGAAATAAATAAACTTCTTTTCTGGACAGCCAATAGACCTCGGTATTTATGATTTAAAATTTTCCAAAAGAAAGCAATAGAACCAATAGTGCATAGTTCTTTCGTTCGTAGTTCTATGTCTGTATGTGTCACTGATGATGCGTGCCGTTTGAAACGCATTTTTTCCACGTCGAAACTCGTATTTAAAAACAACATGAATTTTCATAAAGACCATGATTTTAAATATAACGATATTGAATTAGAGTATAAATAAGCAAGCTACTCTAAGGATATTGCAGAAAAAACAAAACACATTCTTATTATCCCCCGTTCATTTTTAGTCAGTTTACTGTATGTGATGTTAAGAAGATCATATTACCCATCGCCTCAAATGGTGTCGGTAGCGACAACATTAGCCGTTGTGGTGGCGCTGTCGCTGGCGGAGTTCTCCCCTTTTCCTTCCACCGGCCACACCGTAATATGATTGTTCCTCTCCTTGATGTTATCACTCCCATTATCACTTATTTACTTAATGCATTTGTCTCTTCCTCTAAATTCCTCAAGCCTGGAAGAGTGCATGTTATACCCCTTCCGAAGAGATCTAATCCCGTCAACCTCTGATTTCCGTCCCATTTCGATCTTACTTTCCTTTCTAAATTACTTGAAGAACTTATTTGCCAACAGCTGACCCTTTCAATAAGCACAATTTGTTGAATTCTTTACAATCCAGTTTCCGTCCTGGTCATAATACGGCTACTGCCTTAATCAAAGTTACTGATGACATACAGTGGGTTATGGATAATAAACAACTCACAGTCTCGACCTTGCTGGATTTCAGTAATGCGTTCAATACTGTTGATTTTGATATACTGTTGAGTCAAATCATAAATCAATCATCAATTCCTTAAATTGGATACGCCAACTGAATGAAGTAAGTAAGAAAACTTTTGTCGCTCTTTGTTCACTGCGTCGCCTTCGATCATTTCTTCCCATTCCTACAAAAATTATGCTAGCACAGTCTCTTCTCCTTCCGATTCTCGATTATGCTGACGCAAGCTATGTAGACATAACTGAGGACCAGCTAAATAAGCTTGAGAGACTTCAAAATACTAATACAATATTCGGTTCATATTTGGATTGCGCAAATTTGACCATATTTCCCAATTTCGCTCACGTCTCAAGTGGTTACCTATCCGACTTCGCCGGAACATGCATATTCTTTCTATTCTGTACTGTGTATTATTTCATCCTTTTGCTCCTATATCCTAGACGCTCACCATGAAGGCTTAAGGCTTCATATCTGCATTCCATCATTGCATACTCCTGTTGCTTGTTTCACATTCATGTATCCAGTAAATAATAATGATTCCATTTTAATTAAATAAATAAAAATATAATATTTAATATTCACATTCTAATCCATGCATCCGATTAATAATAACGATTCTATTTTAAGTGAACAGAAAAAAGAGATCGTCATTCTAATATACAATCTATAAAGCAAGAATTTCATTACTGTATTTAAGATTTATTTTCCAGTTCAAATATATTCCACTATACAGAGAATTTATAGTTAATTATTTTTGTCTACAGGATCATTTAGCTTCATGGAAGGAGGCGATTTAATATTTGAAGCAAAGAAAACCGAAGGAGACTATTACTCTGAAATGGAATCGTATAATTATGAAAAAGATTTACCACAATGCTCCAGAATTTGAACTAAATTTGTCGCTGTCATAAACAATACACATTATCATTCGAAGAAGAAAGGAAACCCACTTTGGCTAACAAAAATGGAATTGCCGGTTGCAAAATGTCAAAAGTTAAAATACAACTTATAGAAAAATTAGATAAAAAAAGACAAATAAACTTATAAAATTGATGAAATTGGCCGAGAAAATGGCATCACAGTGATACCTTGCCACTGTCAGCTAAATCCAAATGAACTGATACGGGTGAAAGAGTATATAGCTAGGCTTAATAAATCTTTTAAATTAAATTAAATTAAACTATTATTAGGTGATGTAATTAAAAATATAACTGTTGATAATTGCTAAAAGTGCATTGATAATATCATACAAAGAAACAAAAAATGTTAAAAGTTGATGGGATAATTGATTTTCGTAATTCATGTGATGGATGATAGTGATAGCTCTGATTGCGAGTAAGATTCTGAACGAAGAAAAAGTACTTAGTAAATACTTGTTTCATTTTTCTTCATAATTTATTTGCTATCTGATATTTCGATAAAATAACACAGTTGATAATAACACTAGTATTTTTGAAAGTGCTATAATCATAAAAACAAAACCCACACCTTTTGTATATATGCATAGTTGGTACAAACAAAAAAGGTTTGAGGACCACTGGATAAGCAATCCAGTGGTTCTCAAACCTTTTTTAGTTTGTTGTTTGGATTTTATTTTTTCGTATCTTGGATAATGTTAACAAATTTTAAATATTAGCTACTTATTTATCAGCACAGTTATCGTTAAGTTAACTAAAGACAAATAAAAGTAATTAAATTATTCATTCGCATATATTGTATACAAATTTATGATAAGGCTATTAGTTTCGATGTCTTTCAACGTTATGCATTAACTACCGGACACCAGAAATGCATGCACTTGGTTTTTGGTACATTTATAATTATACTATAGTCATGGGCACGTTTGGTAAAATTTTCAGACTTTTTGTATAATTTCGTCATTTCTAATTTTTTTTTCCACATACCGTCTGCATACAAATATACTCGAAAGCTTTTCATGACGTTACATAGACTATTTACGTGCATTATAATATGTCCTACTGGTACTTTTCGCACACTGCAATAAACATTTTTAACTTTCATTTGGTGAATTCTTTTCATTCAACATATATTCATATAGACCGCAGTTATTAAAGGAAGGAAGGTTCATTTCATTCATTCAGAAATCCTGACATCATGACATTTATAGGCATTGATTATATATTCGTATATCGATCGATTATATACTCGTATATCGAAATGTTTGTAATAATACATTTTTTCGTGAAATTTGTACTCATTTATGCGATGAGAATATCATGATATAATGGTTATAAGTTATAATAATCCCAGTTCGAATCCCGGGTCGAGCCAGTCAGGAATTTGGCGGTGTTTCACCCCCGTGCCTCAGAAAGCACGTAAAGCCGTTGGTCCTGCGCCTGATCTCTCTCCGGTCGTGTAGGCTTGCCGTCCCATCAGACTACGAAAGTAAGGGAATAGAGAGTGCACCTATACTCGCGCATACACTCGTGCACTCTGTTCCTGTCCTACGCAGTTGGCTAATCTACGTTGAAACTGGCCACGGTGACTGAAATTCGGTCTGGAGGACATTATTATATAGAATATTATTATACTTATTACTCAACATATTATGGAACGAAATATTATTTTTCATAAACTATTATGATGGTCGCGTTTAATTTATTACTTGATTCCCGACGCGGGTGCACGGTCCCCTGTGACCATGGGTGCTGTAAAGCACCCGAAACGTCGGGAATCAAATTAGTAAAATTAAACGCGATAAAACCGCAAAATAGTTTTATTCAATGTAGTGTTCGCGTAAATATAAGAAATCATTATCATTATTTCCTTGGCGTAAGAAATTAAAACTTTGTTTGTTAAACCTCACTCTTGAAGTGAAACTTCTTTATCGACATTGTGGAGAAATTTGGTACGGTATTAAAAACAAAAACTTCACGTTTTATTGTAACGTTTCACAGCCGGGGCTGCATGAGTATAATATTATTTAACCTACTTATGTAAAATATAAAATAATGAAAGAAGAATGATATGTCGACAAGGAAGTTTCACTTCGTACGTGTGTACAAAATTACACGCACAATGTTTTTAATCAGCGGTCGTCGCGTCGAATATTTCAAATTAGCGGTGCCCGACATTTTGCTTTGTATGGATATATCGTATCGCAATGTATTGTTACTGATTGTATCTAAATGTGAGTTTATTGCAGAGCTTTGTATTTATACGGTTAATTTTATAGATTTGTTAGTATTGTTAACTTTGCAATAAAGCTCATATACAGCTATGCATAAAAATTAATAATATAAAAAATAAAATAGATCAACAAGACAAATATACTATACATCCTATCCTGATCTTTGCACTTTTATTTTTTGTATTCTGAATTAAAATTGGAAAAAGGACCGGACAGATGTGTTATAATTGAATTTTTATAACTATAAATTTTGTGCCCGGTGTGTTTGAAAAAAAATTTTATGGATGTAAAATATTAAGTGCCTAT
The DNA here is from genome assembly GCA_029286625.1 of Parnassius orleans. Taxonomy (NCBI): domain Eukaryota; kingdom Metazoa; phylum Arthropoda; class Insecta; order Lepidoptera; family Papilionidae; genus Parnassius; species Parnassius orleans. Next base: position 3,585 of record JAGSMP010001835.1, on the reverse strand, counting down.
AATCCGTGTAATAAAATAAAATAATGTGTCTTACTTAGTTTGAAGAGCACCTACCGTCCTCCCACAGTTGCATTCACTATCCCCGTTACCACTATTCCCAGTACTTGTATCTTTCCTAGTGTAGTAGTGTACTCATAACACTACTACACTAGGAAAGATACATCACCGTCGATAATACGACAAGTGTTTAGCTTCTAAAAGAGGCATTCTCAGGTGAAGTAGACTCCGCAGACCACCGCAGAGCTTAGCTAGCGCAGGGAGGCTTATATAAAGTATCGCTACCGGGACACTGGGAAAACTCACCTTAACCGTCAACTTGCTAGATGCTAGAAACTGTTTGCAAAACCCTTGAGATTGTTAATTTCTTACGTAACAGGTCTTAAAATAAAAAAATATTATTCATCTTATCAAAAATGCATAATAAGTCTTATTTTTATGTTCTACGCGCCACGAAGCCGTCCTTTCACCTCCAAATGACGTCATAGTATAAGCTGAATGAAGTGAGTGAGCAAAATATCTAGTAATTTAAAAACAATGTTATCTTGCTTGTCAAGTTGTCTCGCTTTTGTTTATACAATACGACTCAACGATCAAAAATATATATTGATTGATTTTTAATTTAATAGATTCACAATAACTCTTGCATTGACCATTGCTTTGCTACGAGGGACTGCCTTTCCAAAGTTACAATTTACTTCATTTATCCACCAGTTTATGCGAGATTACTTCGTAAATTTATACCAAGTCATTATCATTCATTAAGTAAAGTTTGAATTTATTTTAATTATCAACCAGTTTGTGCGAGGTTACTCCGTCAATTTATACAAAGTAAACAACTGTTATTTACGCTATTCTAGAAAGAATTTTAGCAATTATTTTGAATCAATTGTTTCTCTAACTCATATTTTGATCAAATTCAACATAAATGCATAACAAAATATGTGAAAAACTATGTATTTGATAAAATGTAAACATGATAGTAGTTAACAATTAAAAGTAACCGTAGACTTAAGATCTCTTTGCGCACTCGACTACTACGATGTTACATCTGGCCCATACTTTTATACGGATGTGAGGCGTGAACAGTTAAAGAGGACCTCCGAAACGTATAGCCTTCGAGATGTGGACATACAGACGAATGTTGGGCATTAGCTGGACTCACAGAATAATGAATGTGAAGTATTAGACGAGTCGACCAAAAGCGCGAACTTATGCGGACCGTCAAATGAAAAGTCCATATTTAGGGCACGTGCTCAGGCACCAAAGGTACGAACTCCTAAAACTCATTATGATGGAAAAGTTGCTGAAAAAGAGGCGTCGGTCGCAGAAAAAGTCATGGCTATGTAACATCCGGGAGGACAGAATTGCGAGTGTTGTCCAACTGTTTCGCCTCGCGAAGAATAGAGCGGAGTTCACTAAGTTGACTGCCAACCTGCTAGTCGGAGAGGCACAGAAGAAAATAATGGATACACAAAAGGTCGATATGTTCAAATGAGGTTTCTGACCGAATCTATTTATTATGTTTTTGCATCGATATACATTTAAGCTAGTAGCTTCTCAAAAACAATTGCTACTTGTAGTTTTGCCTCATCGCCCAAAATCGCAAATGCGCCACGCAAAATAAACTTAAATCTCTTACTCTCCAAATCGGAACACAAAGCGGATACAATAACAAAATAGAATATAGGAGGAAGGCCCCATCTCATTTTTGTTGGCATCTTTGCACAAACTAGCCCCACCACCTAGTAAAGTACCTATTTAATATTATAATGTACCTATTTAATACTCCTTATAACATCAGCTATCTGCCAGTGAAAGTCCCGTCAAAATCGGTCTAGCTATTTCGGAAAGCAGGAACAAAAAAATTTTTGCGACTTACCTGTACGCGCAGTACCAGGTGTAAATTAGGTAGGCCAGGCAAACAGTCATATACCTGCTTATTGAGTGGACTGATACTTTTCAACGAAGTTTCATGACGTATCAAACACTTCATGAAAATGCGGCATGAGCTCGGCTGGTCCGAGAGTTTATGATGCATAGGCATAAACATTATATGAATATATATAATGTTCATGCCCTATGTTATCCTTTAGTTAAGATGTAAACAATGAGCTGTAATAAAAATAAATGAATAATGAAAGGAAACTGATTTTTGCAGAGCTTACATACCACACTTGACTTAATATATTTAAATCTCTTTGTGTTGAACATTTGCCGAATTTCTCACGTCTCAGAACAAATCCAATCAATGTTAGCTGGCACCTTATAATATCAATAATTACTGAGTAAACTTCGAAACTTTTTAATTAATTCCTAACTTTTAACAAGCTTCTTTGAGGTGGCTCACGTTCCCAATGTATTCTTGTTTGAATTATTGACGAAATTTAAATTAATAACCATCTCATTTTTTAGGAAATGTTGTGAATTTAATTTACTGGAAAGGATAAACAGACAATATATCGTTCACTACCACAAAATGACACTTGCTGTGTGTTGACGGCGAAAAAGAGTCTATCATTCATACAACTAAGCAAAGAGAGGCTAATGCAGTCCATAGATACATCAAAATCAAAACTGTTTGACGTTATACTTCTTTTGGGGCGTTTGGGAAAATTATGAGAGTGAATTTTTATGATGCGCGCGCACACCGACAGCAGCTAAAATGAAACCATGAAGTTTTAACGATGCGCGCGCACACTGACACCTCAAAGCAGGGTGATGCATCTTTGTATGAAAGCTGAAAAATCTGCACACAATCATGATTTTGTCAATGTTGGGCTCATAGCGTATAGACCAACATAGTGTGCAAGGAGAAGAAAATTCCTTATGGCAAAACTGCAAGATAGAAAAGGATACCAAATCTCATGACTCTGTAACCGATTTTGAATGACAGGTCGGCACAATTCGGCACGCAAGAAATAGCCCGAGATATTTTGTAATTTTTAAAGTATAATAGTGGTTATTTTTAGTAAGTGACTTTTTTCCAAAATGGTTAATTGTTCCGTGAGTAACTGTGCTGTTAATAATAGAAATAATCCTGATAATTTCACATATTACAGGTAAATTCTCAAGACGTCGTCAATGTTATGACGCGTTTATTTTTGGTTAAAATTTATGTTACATACTGTTTAATATATAGAATATATTCAATTATTTTGTTAATTTTGATATTTTGCAAAGAAAAAAGTCACGTTGTTGATAATTTGCATGAATTTGGTAAATACATTTTTATACAAAATATTTTACATGTACGCTAGGGATTGACTCAACTATATCAAAATTAATGTCGATATTTATCTTGAATGTTTATAATGAATCGATAGACTTGCCTACACAACAAGAAAATAAGTCCTCGGTTTGCGTTCTAAAATGTAATTTTATTTTGCCGTTTTTCAAACAGATTCCCTCCGGATTCTATAATTAGAAAAAGTGGTTAAGGTTCATTGGACGGGTTGGTTGGAATGCAAAGAAGAACTCAACAATTTGCTGCAAACATTTTCTTGAGATGTATAAAAGAAAAATTAGAATAAAACAACTTTATTAAAAGGAGTCTTTTACATTATTTGTACCAGTAAGTAAAATATT
>JAGSMP010001834.1:0-36952 GCA_029286625.1 Parnassius orleans | reverse complement strand
GCACAATTCGGCACGCAAGAAATAGCCCGAGATATTTTGTAATTTTTAAAGTATAATAGTGGTTATTTTTAGTAAGTGACTTTTTCCAAATTGGTTAATTGTTCCGTGAGTAACTGTGCTGTTAATAATAGAAATAATCCTGATAATTTCACATATCACAGGTAAATTCTCAAGACGTCGTCAATGTTATGACGCGTTTATTTTTGGTTAAAATTTATGTTACATACTGTTTAATATATAGAATATATTCAATTATTTTGTTAATTTTGATATTTTGCAAAGAAAAAAGGCACGTTGTTGATAATTTGCATGAATTTGGTAAATACATTTTTATACAAAATATTTTACATGTACGCTAGGGATTGACTCAACTATATCAAAATTAATGTCGATATTTATCTTGAATGTTTATAATGAATCGATAGACTTGCCTACAAAACAAGAAAATAAGTCCTCGGTTTGCGTTCTAAAATGTAATTTTATTTTGCCGTTTTTCAAACAGATTCCCTCCGGAATCTATAATTAGAAAAAGTGGTTAAGGTTCATTGGACGGGTTGGTTGGAATGCAAAGAAGAACTCAACAATTTGCAGTAAACATTTTCTTGAGATGTATAAAAGAAAAAGTAGAGTTAAAACAACTTTATTAAAAGGAGTCTTTTTTACATTATTTGTACCAGTAAGTAAAATATTGTTATAATAAGACTAATCATAGACTTAGAATACTCGTATATTGGCGTAGTATATTCTAAGTCTATGGATGGAATCACAGAATTCCCTGGTATATAGTGTATTATCTATGTACAGAATCATCATATTAGTCTGTGCCATAGATTTAGTAACTAACCATAGAGATATAAATATACCTATGGAGGCGGCATATTCTACTATAGAAATAATAGTTATAGTAATATCTATAATATCGACACACACTTGTCAAAAACAGTTTTGTCTCTTTTTAACAAAGCTGTAGCTGAATAGAAAAGAGAGACAACTACACTTTGTCAAGTGCTTATTTTCGTAACACTTTCGTGTGACGTCATTAGCTCATCCATGCGTGACTGCGTCGCCATGTTAAGCGCCAAGTTTTGTGGTAGATCTGCTGTCAAACTGTCAAAAAGCAGTGACAAAGTGTTGTACTAGAAATTATTTTAATAGATTAATTTTGTTCAGAAATGAATAAATAATATTAATAGTTTATAAATCCTGGATATCATGTTTCATGATCATGCCAGATTTTCGAATTTCAAATAAACAAAATTAGTGTACCTACCTGCGAAAAATAATAATATATATAATATTATATCCAGCAGGACTGAACATGCTTGTGTAACTTACCATTTGTGATCAATTATGTGCAGAACGTTACTATATACCAATTAATAATAAATAAGTATTGATTTTTAAAACAGTTTATTTAATTTTTACTCAACTAATCATTATTATTTTATATTGAAAATACTATAATATGGGATTATAATATGGGATCAGTAATATTGTACAGTAAACAAATTTGGTATACAAGCAAAAATCTTCTCAAAAATCTTCCCACTACTCTGTCAATATTCATTTTTATTGTGTGCGTTATAAAGTGTTTAACTTTGTTCACAATTATATAAATGATGTAAAAAACTTGAGTAAGTACTTAGCACACTCAGAACATTGTTTAAAACAAGTTGCTGCATACTTAACTCTTTGTTTGACTGTACCTAATACAACAAATCTGTAGCAGAGTATGCACTGCGTAAGTGTACATATGCGGTGAAGCCTGGTGACACAGCTCAAGCGAAACTTGAGGAATAGCAATCCAAATCTAATTTGTAAACCCAACAATATCCATTGCTTCATGTGATTGAAAAATTCGTTTGCTCGACAACAAAAACAACGCAATGGATATTGTTAAACTGTCAAATTGGTATGGTTTGTCATTTCAGTGTGTTACACAATTAGGCTACGGATTTAATTTCTATCTACACAAAAGCCATAAAACTGCAAGACACATTGTTTATTCCTCAGAAAATATAGTTCTGTACCTATATAAATACCTACGGAATAAAATAAATAAAGCAACAAATTCAATTATATGAAATGAGAACAAATTCATATTAGTAAAAATATCGATATCAGCTGAGTTACAACCCTATAAAAGGCGGCCATTTTATGCGCCAGTGTATTGTAGGTAGTCACGCTAATTCTGTAGGTATGCCCAGTCCATATACTTCTAAGTCAGTGTAACTAACTAACGTTAGAACTATACTATATCTATGGTCTGTGCACAGAATACTTTTACCTATTTGTACCTGAACCTAGCCCCACTTGGATTTTTTTTTATTTTTGAGTTATTTTATTTTTAATTAATTGTTCGTCGTTTGTTCGTTATTGTTCGATTATAAAAATTGTTTGTTCGTATTTTAATTATTTATAATTAATTAAACAAATTTCATCCTTAGAACTTGAAAATAATGAATAATTAACAATTTAGTTGTATTTATGGTCGAACAATCATGAATAGCGATCGAGTAAACGATACTAAAAATTAATAAATTTAAGGGATAAAAGTTAAAATTTACAATAAGGGGGCCAACCTAAGGATGAAATTTGTTTCATTAATTATAAGTAATTAAAAGACGAACAAACCATTTTTATGTTTGAACAATAGCGAACAAACCACGTACAATTAATTCAAAAAAAAAATCCTAGTAGGGCTAGGTTCAGGTACCTTAGCTAGGAGTACATTAGCCCACAGAATAAATAATAGACATTAGCTTAATACACTAATAATTATATGAGCTTACTACATATTTATTAATCTGTGGAGTTAGAGATGTGCCAACTCGGAAGAAACTCGTCTCGAGTTAACTCGAGTTTAAATTCACGTAACTCGAATTGAACTCTAGTGACACAACTTGAATTGGCGGAACGAAGCTGTGTCAATTTGTTACAAATTATTTATATATTTATTCTTCCATCCAACTCCGTGTTGGGCACAAACTAATACGATGCTAGCGCATGTTTTAGGACCATAGATTTAGTAATTAACTAACGTTAGAATAGATTGGCAATGCAAAAGAGAAAGAGCATAATTTACGCGTATGTTAGAGCGAGAGAGATAGACCAGACCATTCACGTACACGCTATCAGCCTAGTGTCATTCGTGAACAAAACCAATCCCGCTTGTATTTGCAAATCTCAGATTTTAAAATGAAAATTAGTGTTTAATAGACGTAGTTAATTATGAATAGGTGCGTAGTACCTAAATATAACTCACCTCAGAAGGAAACACCACATTATTATACATTTAACTCGTAGGTACGATTGAAATGTTTAGCTGTCTAATGCTGTCTTTTAGAGCAGGTACAAACAATTTTTACTTCAGTAGATAGGAAATATTACCACATTTTATAATAATGTTGCGCGCCACTATTAATGTCTTGCACATGGCAACACTAGTTACCACTAGCGCCCTCTAGTATCGAGTAGCAGAACTAGGAGAGTCAAGATCCTTCTAGAAATTTCGGGACCGATATGTACTGAACATTCTATATGTTTCTACAGTAGATGGTTCTGGAAAGTATCTGAGGCGCTATATAAGGCCGGTATAGACCACGACCGAGTCAGTATTGAATTAGCGATACAAGCGAAGACTTCGAAGCAATACAACTGCGAACTAAAGCGATCTGTAGTAAAATTGTGTTTTGTTATTAGTGTCGTTTAAAGTTGTAATTAGTGTTGTGTAATTAAAGTGTCAATTTTGGTAATTCACTCGGCAGTTTTAATTGTCTCGAACCCCAAGCTCAAACAATAATAATCATCTGAATGCAAAGCAATTGAATTTAAAATAATTACAAAAACATGAAATTCTGCAATTTTAACCTCACTTTGTAGAGATTGACATTATCGATAATATCTTATCGAAATGTTCTTAACAAGCGAAGGTATATACTTGCATGCAGCCTTATTCAACTTAGTAATATATATTTTTAAGTTTTAGGTTACCGTAGCTAAATATTCTTCTAAACGTATTGTTATACGGGTTCCCTCAGTAGGGTTTTTAAAAAGGACTTTTAAATGAGCTGCACAAATAAACGTTTAATTACGAAATATGAACTAGAATTATGAACTGGCAGACACAAAAGCAAGAGATGGTAACGATTCGGCGTTTGAGATCGGACTGCCGCTCCCCGGAGCGCTGGGCAGTAGCATTGCAACTTAAATGCTGACACTGCAGTTTTGATGAGACACTTACCTAATCACCTTAAGATGATTATTAAGCATTTTACTTAACATTGGCAATCTATAACAGCCCCCCGATTTAGTGTAAACTACACCCTTTTCTTTAAGTGGAGTTTACCTATTTTAAAAGTAAATGAATTATATTCTAGCCAATTCTAAGAGAGGGTCCGTATTGATATTTGAAGTGCTAATTTCATCTAATTCGTGGTTATCATTTTCAGGAGTATTATTTTCTTTAGATTTCCTTAGTCTTTTGTGTATGCCAGTTTTATACAACTTATAGGTAATAAACAATACGATAAAGATTACAATTACAATCATAATGCTAGAATAATACCTTTGATACAGAACAATATGTGGTTTTTCAATAATATTATTAAGGCTTTTCAGAATTTCAGGATTATCATAAGCTAACGAATCTAAATTTACATTCTTAAGGTTAACAACAGGTAAGTTTGATACAATATTATTATATGCTATTACATTACAACAAGAGTCGTTTAAAATATTAAAATTAGAGACAATAGTTTTCATTTGGATTTCACGGTTTTCATGAGGTATTAAACGAGTATCTTTACAATAGGCGATACATTCAGCAGGTAAGTATAGTAAGCCATTTCCATTAATTTCCATTTCGTTAGATTGAGAGTTATTACATTCAATGCTTATTTTAGTTTTTTCAGACATTACAAATAACCATCTATTATGGCGTAGTGGCTGCCAAATGCTGACGTGGCCGTGAATGAATTTAGTTTTACAAATCGGCGGTATCGAGGTAAGTACCTTTGTAATAATTTCCGTTTCACAGGAAGGTGTAGCAGAGGAGGAGTATAATATTGATGTTTCACAAAGGTAATGATTATTATTAATTATTCTACAGTAATCTAGCTTATCTAATTTACAATACATTGACTTATCTTTACTTATACCTATGTACTTAGAAGATGGGATGATGGTCGAATACGACCTTGGATTATTTTTATCATGAGGAACCAGAGAAGGTAAGTTATGATATACATTTAATTGTAAAGGAATAATTAGAGGAATTTTACTATAAACACTACTTTTCTTTATTGAAGTAACTAGATATTTCAGATATATTCAAAATAGTATGAATGTTATCAAGATTTAAAGGAACCGGAAGTTGTTTGGATTCAGGTAAGAATCTGTAATTATCTACCAGTTCGGTGTAGAGTTCTTTAGGTGTTAAGATAGTGGGATATAGGATGTTAGACTTACTAAACATGTTAGAGTTAATTATGTCTTCAACCTTGAAAGATAAGACTAGTAGGCTATTTTCTATCATAGACGTTAATTCTAGCATGCGAGACCTAATTACCTAATTCTCTTGAGACGTATGTCAGATTTAGAATATCTTCGCTTGATTCATCAAAATGATGAACTTTAGTGAAGATGAGGTAAACCGTCTTATTTTCGTAATTAGTTTTAGAAATCGGTGTAATTCTTTTCAGAGCTATAAATTTCATCAACGTTTTCGGAGAAGGGATTATGTCAGAAATATAGGGATTGGATTCGTCTAAGTCTATAGATGTAGGAATTAATATGATTTTGCAATTTGTTTTCAAAAGGTTTTCGTTATGTTCCTTTAGGATTGTATTATTGCTTCCTTTATTCGGATTTGTTTTCAGAAATTTGCGAGTAGTTGTCGTTGTTTAGATTTGGTTGCGTTTCTGGCGAAGGGATCTGGAGTGAGTCGAAGTCAAGTTTGAGGTCTGCGCTGTCAGGACTGAGGTCAAGATAAGGTAAGTCGGTTCTAGGTCAAGCAGTTCTGGAGATAATGTCGGTTGTGCAGGATTCGGTGGATTAGTAGGTATTGTGTTAGAATCAGTGTTAAGATCCTGGTTGAGCAGGTTTTCGTTTTCAAAGGAGAATGGAATGGGAGAAGGTAAGTTTAACAGAGGGTCTTGTAAGAGATTTTCAAGTTCAGGTCGATGTTTTGTTGGAGAGAGTCAGGAATTGTAGGAGGTTCATCTTGAATAGGATTAACTGGAAATCGAGACAGAGCATCTGCATTCGTATTTATTTTTCCTTTCTTATGTATGATTTCATAGTCGAACTCTTCTAATTTGAGTCGCCAGCGAATTAGTCTGGATCCAGGGTCTTTACAGTTGAAAAGCCATTGTAAGGGCTTGTGATCTGTAACTATTGTGAATCGATTCCCATAAAGGTAGGGACGAAAAGCTTTAGTTCCAAAGACGATAGCTAAGCATTCTTTCTCAGTAACACTGTAGTTACATTCAGCTTTATTAAGGGTTCGTGACGCATATGCAATTGGACGGTCTTTTCCTATAGGACCTTGTGATAGAATAGCAGAAACAGCGAAGTTTGAGGCGTCACAAGTGAGGATGAAGGGTTTGTAAAATCAGGGTAAGCAAGGACAGGTGACGTTACTAGTTTTTCTGTAACGTTTCGAAAGCAAGTTGCTGTTCGTTTTCCAATTAAAAGTGTATCCTTTTCAGGAGAGAAGTTAGTGGTTTCGCTAGTTTGGAAAAGTCTGGAATAAAGCGTCTATAGTAGGATGTGAGTCCGAGAAAAGATTTAATGTCTTTGGGACATTTTGGTACGGGAAATTCCGTGATGGCTACGATCTTTTTTGGATCTGCTTGTACACCGTCTTTGTTAATGACGACCAAGATAAGCGACTTCTTTGCAAAATTCACACTTATCTGGTTGGGTTTAAGGTTATAATCTCTGAGTCTATGAACACACAGGATAAATTTTGGATGTGACTTGGAAGGTCAGGTGAGTACACGACGATATCGTCTAAGTATACGAAGCAGCGTGAGCCTTGTAGTCCACATAGGCATGTATTCATGAGTTTCTGCAAAGTTGACGGGCATTTTTAGCCCAAACGGCATTCTTGTGAATTGGAAATGCCCTTGAGGTACGGAGAAAGCAGTTTTAGGGGCGTCTTGCTCAGATACTGGAATTTGATGGAAGCCTGAGGCCAAATCTAAAGTTGTGAAATATTGACTTTTCCCAATTGATCTAGAATTTCTGTAATTGTGGGATAGGATAAGTTTCTCCGATGGTAATGTCGTTGAGTTTTCTGTAATCTATAACGACTCTCCATTTTCTTTCCTGAAGCATCTAATTTTTTGGCACGACCCAAATGGGTGATGACCAGGGTGAATTTGAAGGTATCACTATTTTTTGTTCCAACATCTTATTTAATTGATTTTCTACTTCCTTTTTGTGGCATTCAGGGAATCTATAGGATTTGGTTTGAATAGGAATGTCTGTGGTCGTTCTTATGTTATGTTCAGTGGCTTTAGTATAGTAAGTTGTTCATCTGGAAGGTGGAAGATGTCGGAGAGTCTTTACAAATTTGTAGTAAGGCATTGGATTCCTCTTCATTGAGGTGAGATACTCTAAGTTGTTCGAGGACCTTTTTAGTTCGCGTAGTAGCGTTAAGTTGAGGCTTTGGTTCATCGTGGTTAGGATAATTTTGACTATTTAAAGGTTCTATTGCTAGGTTAAGATTGAAGGACGACGGGATTTTCGGAAATGTTTACAACTGTAATGTTGACACGATTATTATCTTTTACTTTAACAATGCAATTTGCGATTAGTAACGAGGCAGAGATGTGTTGGTCTAGTATAACACCTTCTTTTATATTAGGATTATTTACAGTGCACTCAATAACGGTTTCCGAACGAGGCGGGATATTGTATAAAGGTTCAGCGAATTTTAATTTAATACAGTTCTCGTCTGTTTGCAGCACTCCTTGGTGATAGTCTATTTGACAACCTAGGTTCTTTAACAGATCGGTACCTATAATACCGTCATAACTGAGGCTAATATTTTTTACAACGTGGAATTTGTGACTGTAAGGTTTGTTAGATTTTGAAATATTTGTAGTTTAAAACTCCTAATGTTGAGGTTGTTTTTCCAGTCGATTCCTTTAAGGAGTATTATTTCATCACTTAATTCCGGATAGTGGCCATGGAATCTAATTTTAGAGGCTTACAAGAACCAGTGTCAACTAGGAAGGACAGAGGTCTGTCGGCTACTGAAGTTTGGATAATGACATAAGGTAAGTACTTTTTCAGTATTCTTATTAATTTTATATAATTTCATATTATTTTTTTATTTTCAGGTTTTGTAAGGAGTTGGGAGAAGAATCGTCTGGATTTGGAACTGGGATGGAAGCAGTGGATTTAGAAGATTTAGTATAAGGTTTTTGCGATAGAGTGGATTTGGTAGATTTAGTAATGGGATCTGTGGATTTAGTAGATTTGGTATGTGATGCAGAGGGTTCAGTGGGTTTTTTAATTGATTTAGGAGATTCAGTGGAAACAGTGGATTTAGTAATTGATTTAGGAGATTCAGTGGAAACAGTGGATTTTGTAATTGATTTAGGAGATTCGGTGGAAACAGTGGGTTTGGTAGGTTTAGTAGTAATAGAGGCATCGTCTTTGAAATAGTAGGAATAATTTCCCGTGCGACGCATATCGGGAAATTTTACTCGTTTAAATCGTTGCGATCAACTTCGTCAACGCCCTCTTCGTTATCTAGGTTTACGTTAAGGACCTTGCGCGTTGGGTTTGAATTAGGATTTTGGGCAAGGTTTGGTTGGCGACCGTAAGAGTTGGAAGCAGAGGGCTGATTTCTGCTTGTTATATTGTCTTTGCGACAATTTTCAATACTGTGTCCTATATTTTTACAATAACGACAGATCATGTCGTTGGTATTGATTGGTTTGGAATAGTCAGGACGATAATTGCGTGAAATTGGTTGAGATTCGCGGCGAGAGTTTGTATTTTTTGTTTTATCATTGTAAAAGTTCACGTTCGGGTTTGACCTTCTTTGTATGCTGAAATAATTTTTCTTCTTCTACCGCGAAACTTGCAGAGTTCAGTGAGTCAGGGTTACGTGACATCTGACTACTTGTGAGATGCGAGGATTGAGTCCTGTTATAAAAGTGTGGAGAGAGAGATCCTGTGTGGCACGACGTCCTGCTAGTTCTGTTTTCCTTTTGGTTGGTATAGAATATTTATTTCCGTTAAATTTGCTAGGCACGTTTCAATTTTAGTGCAAACTGATTAACTGTCTCGGTCGGGCTCTGTTTACAGTCTTGGAGCTCCGTGAGTAGGTGAGCATAATGTTTCCTCTCACCAAATTGTTGTTTAATGAAATCAATGAACTGTTCGAAAGAATCGAAGTCTTTAATACTACACGTGCTCTCGGCTTTGTCAACTAATTGACTTAGTATAAATTTGAACAGAATGGGTTTTGCGAGTTTTGTAGCAATTTCAGCGCTTTGACAGTTAGTAATGAACGGATTTAATTTTCTCGCGATCCGTCGAAGGGTTTGATGAACTTAAAAGAATACTGAGTTCGATTTTTCGTCGATTTCTAATTTGGGGCCTTTAGAGCCGCTAGCGCCATCTTCAGATTTAGAAGTCATGGTTTAGTAACACAGAAAACAAAACAACAAAACAAAAACAAACAAAAAAGAATAAGAGTGATATACAAAGGTCAGGTCCTCCTTATGCTACTTACTTATACTATAGACGTTTGTAGGTGAGTCGCCGCAGCGTGGTCAAAACAAAGTCGAGCGCGAGTCTTATCAGCTCTAAGTTGGACGCGCAATGAGATAGTTTGTATTCGCACAAGGAGTAGTAGGTTGTTTTAATCACTCACAGGAACGTAGCTGCTATGATGATGATCAGCATCGTTTCCACAGATCACTGTGGACTGCGGACCGTGGAACAGTGGTTGCTGGAGACCTCCGTTTCAACGGAGGATGGAGAGATGATAATTAATGATTTTGTACAAACACTTTAGCACTTTGGCAGTTTAGCACTTTTGTTGTACTTTAATTTTGGCACTTCACTTTAGGGACGCTATTATGACGTAGTAAGTTCTTCGGAGCGTAGTTGGTGAGGTTTTCGTATCCACCGCTGCCACCAAATGTTATACAGGTTCCCTCGGTAGGGTTTTTAAAAAGGACTTTTAAATGAGCTGCACAAATAAACGTTTAATTACGAAATATGAACTAGAATTATGAACTGGCAGACACAAAAGCAAGAGATGGTAACGATTCGGCGTTTGAGATCGGACTGCCGCTCCCCAGGCGCTGGGCAGTAGCATTGCTTAAATGCTGACACCGCGGTTTTGATGAGACACTTACCTAATCACCTTAAGATGATTATTAAGCATTTTACTTAACATTGGCAATCTATAACAGTATGAAAAATTATTTTAATAGAATTAGGGTGACAGAAGAGCACACAGTTCATCTGATAGTAAGTGAATGCTGTGACAGATGTTCACAAAATAATTATATTCGACAAAAATGGTTGAAAATTATAAATAGAGAAGAATTGGTTCCCAAAAGAAAATAGTCTACTATATGCAGCAAGTACTTTGAAGAAAATTGTTTTCTCATAGAGGTGCCCACTGTGTAGTGGCGGCGTAAGAATATATCCACTACCCCATATCATCCCGTGGGTGTCGTAAGAGGCGACAGAGGGAAACAAATCAGATGGGCAGCAGCGGCTTCCTTATAACGACTAAAAACACAAAAACTGCGGTTGCCAACCCGCTTGCCAAGCGTAGCAACTATGGGCAATCTATGGGGGAGGGCTATGTTCAGCAGTGGACTTTAATAGGCTGTAACAGTATCATAGAGGTGCATTAAGGGAAAAGCTATAACACATCCAACCATAAACACTTATTAGTAAAATTACATATTATTGAAGCTTATTATTAGAATATTATAATTTATTTATTATATATATGTACCTGAATAGCAACAGGTATCTGAATATGTTTCGCAATATTCTAAAAATTGACATCGTAATCTTGTTTAACCTCTCAGGCCTTGACATTTTATTGGGCCAACTTAGTCAGACCTATGGTCAAATCAAAGAGTATAGTAGGTCAGGCCAAAGACAATATTTTTTTGTAAATGATGGTAAATATAACTTAGAGTCATTACTATGTTCTTATCCAAAAATAAAAAATTATCAACAATTAAAATATCGTATTACTTGTATGAAGGTCAAGTGAACGCTAGAGAAACGACGATTGCAAGACGTTGTCGATAAATAAAATGTTTTGAGTAATTATCAATTACCGTGTAGTGGTTGTGTATGAATATTCATATCATACTGTGGGTGTCAAGAGGCGACTAGACTGAGGTGTTATTTTAATAACCGCGACGGATGCTCTAGTTCCATATTTTCCGAACCCGTGGTAAATAAAAATGACTCAATAAGTATTATGTAATAATCAATATTGAATAAAATACTATTCTATTCTATTCATAAAATAACAGTAAAATATCACTTTGTCACGTCCATTACTCATTAGACATGATTAATAAAATCGACATTAGACATGGACCAAAACGTTATTTTTCACCGTGACGTTATTAACCCATTCATTGCGGTACGCACAACGGCGTTATTTAAATTGCCATTCTTAGGCGGATGACGCCGATCGGCCTAAATTATATTTTAGCCATAACTTGGCCAATTTCTATTCTAAAGGGATATACTATGTGCATGTTTTACATACATACATCATTATAGTCGCAGTTTCGGTAAATAATTTTTAGAAAAATAACAAAACTATCCACAGGCACGGAAAACGCCGAACAGCGTCTTCCAAAGGTTATCAACATTAAAAACATTTTGATTAAATATTTATTTTGCTATTTTATTTTATGGAATTAAAAACAGTTATATAGGCTTTCATGAACAAATGGTCTCACACCGTCACTGAATAAACTCTGTGACGATGTCGAGCCTCACCTTCAAGTCATTATTAATTATTAAGTGAAACAAATTACGCTGCACTAGAAATAGTATGTAACTGAATACCCTTCTCGATGTTTTCTTCCTTCAACTACTAATTCAAAAGTCTACTTATTATACTTAGTACATTTAAAATAGTAGACTAAATACTATTATTAAAAGTATTTTAACTTAAAAAATCAGAGGAAAGGTTCAATCCCTGGTCATATTTCAATAATTCCGAAAATATTAATATAAAACCAATTTCTTTATTCAGTGTAATAAGAAATCTTTCTATAATGTGGAAAATATCCCTTACTTTATACTGAATAGAAAAGAAACAAATTCACTTACTATTTCCAGCCATATTTATGGTAAATAGAAATTGCCAGTATTTTAATAAAACTGCACTGTTAATCACAAAATAACACTTATTATATACAAATGAAATTTCGCCACTGAGTACGCAGTCACTTGCATGGCGTAATCTGATGAGCGTCAGTAAAATTCTGCCTAAATAAGCGAAAATAATTTTCATGTGGGAAACGCCGATCGGCGTCAAAGTGTTTAAATATGAGATGCGTTAAAGCCTACCGGCGTTAGTCCTTTGAACCGCCCGCACCTACGTAATAAGTGCGATTTTTTGAGCCACCTTGAATGGGTTAATCACTCATGATTAGAGGCGACAGAGTGAAACAAATCAGAAGATGGGCAGCAGCGTCTTCCTAATAAAGACTAAATAAAAAACTGCGGTTGCCAACCCGCTTACCAAACGTAAACTATGGCAAATATCCCGGCAATATATGGGGGACGCTTATGATCTGTAGTGGACTTTAATAGACTAAAAAGGACGAACATTTTTTTTTAATTTAGTCTCGGCGGAACGCGGGTGTTCCGTGCTATATTTAGAACAGCGTTGTCGTGCTGGGCGACATTTGCGGTAGTAAAATCTTGAGCTCCTCTTTATTTCTATGACCCATGGCAGTAGTGGATTGTTACGACCTTATGATAAAGAAAGAATTGTAAGGAAACTAAAAGGAGAGGAAGGGGGAGGTTAATTTTATTATTTGAAAAAATATTTGTGTGTAAAAAAGTCATCAAACATCAACATAAAACAATTTATTAAACAAGTTGCATAAACAAGTCCAATGGTTAAAACAGTAATATATAACAAAACCAAAAGTTTCCTGAAAAGAAAAAAATTCGAATATTATATGTCACTTTCACAACTAAAGCAAGTCGAACAACACCCCATATGTTAAAATCCATCAAGCAGTTTAGGCTACAGAGCGTGTAAAAGAAAAATACATCCATACATGCGTACTCGAAAAACATTACCCGTCTTCTGAAGTAAAACATCACTGATGACTGACTGACAGTTCTACAGCGTACCGGTTCGTTTCTGTCGCTATATGAGACATGATGCTATCGTCCCAATATTGGCGGAATGCCTCATACGCACTTCCGGACGGCGTGGTTGGCCCAGTTGTTTCCGCAAGAAACGTTTCTCTTTTCTCTTTCGAATAGGGCCGCACGTCCAATGCCATCTGCCTCATCATCATTATCATTATCTACTTTCATCCTTCTCCTTTCGGCCCTCCTCTCCCGAGCTTCCCTATTAGCCACCAGTCTCAAAATCCTATCTCGCAAATCCTCAGGCACATCATCATCTGTCACATATACTTGTATAAGTTGGTCGCCGCGCCGCCACGATGAGGAGACGGAGGCGCGAGCACCACGGGCGCGTCGACCGCTTGGTGCCCGTCGCCGGCCTGCTGTTACCCGCACGCCCCGCACGCCCCGCTCAGCACTACCACTCGAACTCGCCAACACCTCCTCGTGGAAAAGTTCGTGTTCGTCCGCGAACAAGTACTTGTCGCCGTCCATCCACTCAACGACAACGACCACTTCTGGACTAACATTTCGCCTAACACATATATAAAATATAATATAATTGAGTGCATACATATTTTATAAAATACTATATACAAACACAAAACAAAAATAGTTATATTAAAAATAGCGATTTACATTCTGTAAATACAAGGAACAAGCATAAATAGATAGATTTTTTTAGCGCACAATGAAGTGTTATCAGATAGATACAAAAATTGCATTTTTTTATTATAAACCATAAAATAGTAATAAAGATGCATAAAATAAAATGGTATATAAGTACATAGATAGGATGAATACATACTTATTAATATCTTTATATATAAAAATTACGTGTCACGTTGTTTGTCTGCGATGAACTCAAAACAAACAAAATTGTTCTGCCCTTTCCGAAGACAAAGGGCTTCGGAAAGGGCAGAACAAAGTCTGCCTGGTCAGCTAGTTTGTTTATATATATATAAAAGTACAAATATATGTTTTAAAACTATTGCATATAACATAAATGTGCAATAAGTATAAACAAATACTGTAACTAGACAATAGAAAAATAATTATATACAAATGAATTAGATTGAATCAAAGATGAAAGTAGTAACAAGTTAGTTATACCAATTACTAGACTCCAGAGTCAGTATAATTCCTTCATGGGGCAACATAGGTATATGTATTTATAAGAAAGTCCCAGAAAATATACAGACCTTATCAATGAGTTATAAATTTTAGTAAGCAAAATTGTTTAGTAAAGGTTTATTATACTACCAAGAGTACATGGTTGATGTTATTATCAACCATGTAAACCCTGGAACCCTGGGAATGAGAGATTGCTACCATGCTGTTTCTAAATGTTTTCATATTAATTTTATTCTATAAAAGTTATTATTGTGTGAATTAATTCTATTTAAAAAAGTCCTGCTGGGTTTCTTGCTGGTCACTCCCAGGACAGAGACTTTTCATATCTCTAATTTATGAGAGTGAAGAATTTCAATTGTATATAGACAGAATTTTAAAACTGTGGTAGCTTCTACTTGCATACATTTTGAAAAAGCTTTAATACAAACATAATAACAAAATTTACTTGCGGAAAGGTGGTGACGATGCCAACAGATTTTCTGCTGGCTGGTGGAAGATGCGGATCCTAAAGGAGATTTGGACACTCCAACTGCTGGCCATGTTCATCAAACATGGCCAGTAGGATAACCTTATTGGAGTTACCTAAGTCCCCCTGATGCATATCCGTCTCCTGAAAAACATGTATGATAATAAGACATTTTAGATATGCATATGACATATTTTTATGGTTATGAATTAAATTGACCAGGATGGTGCGGCTGCCTTTTATTTAGTAAGTGAGAAAATCTGGAGACCCTTTTCATAGACGCATGTTTGCATTATATGATAGGTGTAGATAATTTATCATTTATCACCGCCAACTTCTTGACTCAGGGGTGCTACTGAAACTTTCTTGACGGAAAAACTTAATAAATGATTTTTTGACCCGACCCGGGGATTCGAACCAGGGACCTCATGATCAGCAGTCACTTTATACATCCAGTATATGCACTCATATTTGTAATTATAATATAAAAAAGAGTATAATAAATTACTTACAACAGAATATGAAAACATTTCTTCCTCTCTGTCACTGAGATATTCGTCGTCCGAGTCGCGAAATAGCTCGTCAAATTCCGCCATTTTTCTGAAAATGGATGTAGTACAGTACACACATTTGAACATTTTGTGTCTTCATGAGGCTCGAAAAGAGTTAATAGAAAGTTTATAAATTTACATATAAAATATAAGAATAAATAATAAGAATAATAATAAAATTGTGAAATACCAAATTACTACACTGAAATAACTACTATGTAGAAAAAAAAACACTCGAAATTTCATAAAGAAAAGAAATATATAACATTATAGATATCGTAATAATATACACTCATTAGAAGCCTCTAATAAAAAAATTCAATCATAGGTATATAGTTTATTACGCTATCTTTGACCAACGCCATTTTTGTTGAAAACAATTTCGCCATAATATTCGATATATCGAAATTATAACATAAAACGTAATTTTCGCACATTGGACTTTGTAAAATATGAAAATTTGTGTTTTTTACATGATTTATGGTGATAATTTATACCTTATATTTCATTTTCAGTTACTTATTGACTATTTTATTTCATATGTGAACGACAGTATTTGAAGTACCAATTTATAAATTTAGTAAAAATTGTTACGAGACGAAATATACAAAATAACTTTTTTTAAACTGTGTAATTACTTACCTTTTGTATAAAAACTCACAACTTTCCTTTAAAGGGTACACTATAACTTATAATTAATACAGTGGCTTCTTGCACTCGCGCAACGAACTAGATGATCATGGCGGAAACTAGTAATTTGACGTAAATTCTCTTTATTTATAAAAGCGTAATTTAGTAACGAGACTAATTCTAATAAAAATTTTAGAATTTGAGTTGTATAATTCTTATAAATATCATTTAAAAAAAATTGTTTTGAGGGGTCTACAAAGGTGACATCTCTTGTGTACTCCAAAGACTTCAAAGATTAATACCTTTTTAGTATACATTTTCTATCCCAATTTGGTTTTAGTTACTAACTTTTAATTTATGTACACATCATAACACCCATATAATTTTTTAAGAATAGCGTTTCTTTCAGTGAATATATATTTAAAAAAAATTAAAGTTTATGTATGGAACTAAGTGGCAGGACCCTATTTCTGTCTGGGAGGTCCTCTGGGTAGGTATTACCTCACCTCAGTCCGTATAGGTAACAACGATCTTCTTAGTTTGAAGTTAGCTGCAAGTTTCCATGTGCTGCAGTAGCCACTTACCATCGTCAGGACTGTAAGTGCGTTGGATATTTCAGTTTTATAAAAATATTTTAACTAATAAATCCTAATAAATTTAACATTTTTTATAACATGTATTTTCGAAACGTCGAGAATATTCTGAATTACACCTTTTATTAGATCGCAGACACGATATTTCAATATTTATTTAATTCAGCCATTCAGCGAGGAAACGCAGCCAGCGTTCTTGGCACAATACCACAAGGAGTAGGACTCTATAATAATTTAAGGTTTTGTTTGTTTTCTTATATAGTTTTTAAATATTAAAAAATACATACAATATGTATTATTTCAATGTTTCATTATGTCCACAAGCCGCCATGTTAGTTTTATGGGCACAAAGATAATATCTAATTTGTCAATATACGATGAGTAGTTTAGAAGATCTGAGGGAATAGATGAACATACATACATACATAGCGTTCTATAATTTTAACCATCCTTTTGGTTTCGCCGTAGTTGGGTAAAAATATTCAATTACATCATCTGCGTCAAATTAGAAGACACGAATATACTGCAATCGGTATCGATAATTATAGTTGAGGCAGGCAATGCATGGTGTAGCACTATTTGTCACCCACATATGCACATTACACGCACACTTGTGTCTTTTGATTTTGGTCTCGCCCTAATCACTCCATTGCCAATCTATACTATACTATATCTATGTTTAGGACACTTATTATTACTAAACCGAATAGTTATACTATAACTTATATTATATTATAACATATTATAACTTCATAAAATAAAATCACTTTAACTTTATGACGTAGGTATTTATGTTATTAATAATTTAACGATCACGATGAACGAATTCTGCCCTCGCTTGCTCGCATGTTTTTGTTTCGTTCAATTAGCGCCAGCCCGAACTCGAGTTAGGCCGGCCACATACATACGGAATTCCGAATCGGAATATCGAAACGGAATCCCGAAACGGAATTCCGTGAACACATAACACACATACGTTTATTTCCGTTCGGAATAACAAGGGTCAGTTGAGAGAGGTTAACCAATGAGTCTAGACATTCTGTCAGCGAATAATGACGACGATTTTCTGATTGCGATTCCATTGTTGCTGTATCATTGTTACTGGGTGCATCACCCTAAGCTTGCAATATAGTCAATATTATGTAAAAAGATCTATTTATCCAGAGATATGTCTTAAATATGGATGTCTGTAGCTCTTTCGACGAATTATTAAATAAAATAAGATGAAAGGTTACGAAAAGCTATACACCTATAAGATTAAATGTAAAAACATACATAAACACACCTACTCGCTTCGGTCGTGCGACGAACACTGAGCGAATTCCGTACAGAATTTACGTATGTGTGTTGCGACTCGTACAAAATCTATGGAAGACTTGCGTTCGGAGCGGCTTTTTTCTGTTCGGGATTCTGAACGCACAGGCGGTCATACGGAATCTCGAATCGGAGAAAATTCCGTACGGAAAAATACCGTACGTGTGTGGCGGGTCATAGATTTTATATGGACTTGCTGCGTTCGGAATCTCGAATCGGAATATCGAAACGGAATCCCGAAATGGAATTCCGTATGTATGTAGCCGGCCTTAGTGAGTATCCGTAGCAGTGTTGCCACCTTAGTGGATTTTCCACTAAATCTGGTGGTTTGGACCCCTTTAGTGGCAAATTTTTGCTTTTAGTGGCTAGTGGTTTTTGGCGGATTAGGAATTTTATAATAAATTATAAGAAACGAGTCGTTTCATATAAATAGTCGTTTCAAACGTCTATTTAGCCATATTTTATACTTTCAAATATAAACCTATATATTTTTAGGAGTATATTTTACTACGCAGGCAACACCAATCCATTTCCATAGACATTGGATTGGAAAGCATTCACGGGGGTTCCCCGTTAAATATATTTAGTATAAGGCAACTAATATAAAACGATGGAATGCAAGGGCGAGATCTATCTGTATCTCGCTCTCCGGAATACTAAATAGTTGAGAGGGATATAATTTCCGCTTTCTATTCTATTTGACAGCATTTTACAATACTTAGTCCAATGTTTTTGAACTCGGTCACGCACGATCACTCGGATTCAGTGCCTCAATGTGCGTTGTTGTTTGTTTTGTTTCGTTTGCGATTACATTTTTAAATAAAATATTATTCATACGACGTCATGCCGAAACCTCAATATTCCCAAAATTTAGGTTCTTGGCTTCAAGATCCCGATTTAAAAGAATGCTTCAAGCAGTTGAAATACCACTGGCCAAGTAGCAAAATGCAAGTTTTGTGGAACGATATTAAGAAGTCACTACGGAGATTTAAAACACATGCTCTTTCGAAAAGCACCAACAAAATAGAAAGGTAAATTATAGCTTTGTCTTTGTTATTTATAACGGTTCGAACTTGGTCAATTAATGAGGTTGCATTTAAATTTTTCTTATATATTTCATTATTTGTTTATAGGTTATCACCAAACAACCTAAGCTGACATTCAAAAGGAGTCTACTGATAATAAAAGAAAGATGAAGCCAGAGTTGCCTTATTTACAGCAATGCATACAAGTATACGAACAGTTGATCATTGGGAAGTTATTAACCATAGCCATGAAAAGAAATAAATAAAATGCAGATGCACCGAACTAAGTGCACGTATGTAATAAAAATATTTTAGCATCTCATTTTGAGAACTTATAAAAACATTAAAGATCAACCATACAGTTTATTAATAGATGAATCCACAGATATTGCTGTACAAAAATATTTGGGTTTAGTTATAATTTATTACAGCACTACACATGAAAAATAGTTTCAACTTATTTGGACCTTGCTGAACTCGACGCATGTAATGCTGAAGGTATTATTTCTGCCATAAAGCGGACGCTTAAACATTTCGACTTGCAATTGAAAACTTAATGGGTATTGGCACAGATAATGCTTCGGTGATGGTTGGCGTAAATAATGGAGTTTTCCCGATTGAAACAAAAATACCACTTAGTTTTGGTACGTTGTTTATGCCACTCCTTGCAACTGGCTGTTTCAGCAGCAGGAATTTCTTCCGCGAAATCTTGAATTTTAATTAGAGACATATGATTGGTTTGCTCGCTCGTCTTCCAGACAAGTTATCTATAAAAGCTATAAATCCATCAACGATGGACAGAAGCCTCTTAAAATTGTTCAAGCCTGTCAGACTAGATGGTTATCCATAGAGTCTGCTGTGTCGAATTTATACGCAATGGCTGGAGCTTAAAACTCATTTTCGATTGCTAAGTTGCACGAAAGGTGCCACACGTCAGAGCTATTGCACTCTATATATGCGAATGATATAAACTATGCATATGTATCATTTATTTATCCAATTTTGATTGATATAAACAGAGTTAATAAAATGTTTGAGTCAAAAATACGGACCATACCTTATTGTGCGGTGAATTAACAAACTTGATTGATACGCTTGTCACCAAAGTAACGTTGCCTACACATAAGATAGATATCTTTACTCAAAATATTCGTGACTATTTGGACCAAGATGCTACCTGGGATTCCGATTCGAAAAACATAAAAATGAAAGAAAGAGGTTTTCCCAGGAGGAAGAAGTATTGCGGAATAGGTGCATACAGTTTATAGTTTGTCTCATTGACGAAATAAAAACAGATTGCCGGAAAATATTACTCTCATGAAACAAATATCCGTATAAGTGTCGAAAAAGCCCTGCATCACAACAAAGAAAATCTTGTTGATATAATGGCTCAGTTCGTAACAAGTAGAATTAATTGCAAAATTGACGATCAATGGCAGCAAATTCATTTACTGAGATGGAATGAAACAAAAGATACAAAAATTTTGGAGCGAAGTCTTGAAATTCAAAGATGCACAAGGTGTTGCTCGATTTCAAGAATTAGCAACATTTGGATTACACTTTTGGTATTGCCACATTCGAATGCCGATGTGGAAAGACTTTTAGTAGCATGAATATTATAAAAACAAGCAGCGAAACAGAATGAAGCTAACTCTTTTGAAATCAATTCTAAAAATACTGCGGTATGCAGTTAATGGGAAAAGTGCAACAATTATGAAATTCCTTTAAATCTTATAAAACAAATTGGGACGAAGGAGTCATATCAGTCCGATAAGGATAACAGTAAGGCTGAAAATGAAAATGCAGATTCATCTGAAGACGATTTATTAATGTAAATAATATCTTAAGCAACTTTTTTTTTTAATTACTAAAAGTAAAAAATTATATTAACAACAATGAGATTTTAATAATAAACGTACTTTTACTTTTTTTGCTTTAATCATATTCATATATCTTAGTGGAAATTTTAGTGGTTTCAGAGGGGACATTTTTGTTAGTGATTTTCTGGTGGTTTGAGGAGCCTTGTCTGGCGGATTGCTATTTCATCCGTTGGCAACACTGTCCCGTAGACACATTCTCTGTCTACGGAGCTACGGAGTATCCATTTGAGTTAGCTCGTAAGCATCATATTAGTCTGTGGCTCGAACTAGTAAATCGAGTTTCCCATCACTATGCGGATTTCATTAAAAAAGAATAATACAGATACAGTTATTATTTTGTAATCTGATTCTGAAAAATAAACATTATTTCAAATTAAGTCATGTTAAAGGTAAATGTACTACTAACTGTAATTATTCTTATTATGTACACAATGTTAACCTTGGTTATTTTCAGGATAAAGGGCAAGTCACCGAAGATAAATGGCCCTCTATGACCTATAGTTTTGAAGCTTTTGAAACAAGAGCCGGTAACTCAAATCGAATGGCAAGATCTCTTTGGGGCAGTACATTCTGTATGCCTATGGGATGAAAGAGGTCCTTACAAATTACGGGATGCTCTACAACAAGATATAATGATGTATATTAAGCAAGCTCAGGCTCGAGTACTCGCACAACGTGAAGATCAAGCTCTTCTTAAAGCATATATAGCAGAATGGGAAAATTCTTCACTCAGTGTAACTATCTGCCTACACCATTTCGCCAATTAGAAAATTCTATTAATAATATAAGCAAAGTAACAAGTTCAAATACATCTAATGCACAGAAAAAGAACAATAATAACAACATCGAGGATAGTTTGGTACGCAAATTGATGTTAGATTCATGGAATCAAAATATTTTTGTAGATATTAAACAATTACAAAGATTCTGCTATGAAGCTTGTGCAAGCAGAGCGTAATGGAGAATCTTTTGACTCACAACTTGTAATTGGAGTAAGAGAATCATATGGTGAGCATATTCAGTAATTGGTTTTTGTGTTAACATATTGATGTGTATTTTATTAATATGCTAGCGACCTGCCTCTGTTTCCAGGTAGGATCTATGAATGTGACTTTATATAGATTATTTAAGATAATCATAGACCACCACCACTGTTTATTTGGGTTGGCTATAGACGTCAGTACTTGATTTTAATTATGTTTTCAGTTTAGAGGCTTGTTAGGGTTAAGCTTGAACCACACTGATTTTGGATGTAGGAAATGTGTTTGAATTCATTCGATAAAAATGAATTTCACTAAAATTGCATATAACGAAATGCAAATATGTCAATTTGGTCTAGTATTATGAAGTAGGCGTCGGTGCTTGATTTTAATTATGTTTTAGTTTAGGAGGCTTGTCAGGATTACGTTTGAATCTTTTACATTGTATTTGGATGTCGAAATGCGTTTTGGATTAATTCGATAAAAATAAATTTCACTAAAATTGTGTATTGAAACACAAATATGTCAATTTGGTCAAGGTATGAAGTAACGTCGGTACTTCATTGTAATTGTTTTCAGTTTAGGAGGTTTGTCAGGTTAGCTAAAACCTTTTTTACTGTTTTTGAATTACGTAAATTTGTTTTAAATTAATTACGATAAAAAATAAATTTCACTAACTAAAATTGATATAACGAAACGGGTACCCATAAAAAGTTAATTACTTGGACCCAGACAATCCATTTGTGGCGGATAGGACTCATACAATGAATTGAGTCGCAGTGAGAGCAGTCAAAGTTTTTCAGAAAACAAAATTATAACAATTCACATTACATTGTTTCATTTACCACTATCATAGCAGAGTTTTGGGCAACTTGACTTTATAGATAACATAGGTCGAATCTGTATTAAAACTGAATCAAGGCCCGACTCCACATAGTCTTGTCTGTCCTACCCTAGAGTGTTTTGTAAAGCCGTGGCGGGGAGGAGAGCAGCCCC
This sequence comes from Parnassius orleans, assembly GCA_029286625.1. Classification (NCBI taxonomy): domain Eukaryota; kingdom Metazoa; phylum Arthropoda; class Insecta; order Lepidoptera; family Papilionidae; genus Parnassius; species Parnassius orleans. The sequence continues at coordinate 13,994 of JAGSMP010001834.1, read as the reverse complement.
CCTGCTATAGCAAATCGCAGACATCTGTGTGAGCCGTGGCGGAGGGGCAATGAGTCGGCTGCAGAGGTGAGCATGGATGTCTGTGATTTGCTACGCAAGACAGAAGGGCTGCACTTCCCACAGCGCCGACCGTTGAAGTAACTTTGAGTCAATATTCCTGTGTAAAAAGTTAGGTTATGATTTTACAAAAAAATATTACTCATAAACTATACATTTCACAACGGGGGAAGGGCCCAGGGCTTCCCTGAACCCTCCTCTTTCCCTTCGTCCACCCTCGGACGCGAGTACCGGATGTCTATAGTTTTACTGTTTATTTTAGTAATTTTTCGATTTTCAAAAAAATGTTCGTTCTTCAGATAAAATACAGCCTAAATTGCTCCTAGCATTGCACTCTATCTGCTTGTAAAGTTTCATAACAATCAGTTCAGCTATTCTGAAGATTAGCTTGGACAGACAGACTAAAACTTTATAAATAGTTATTTATGTGCTAATTAAAATTCATAAATTATAAACATACTTGTATCAGTAATTGAAACATTAGATCTACTTTTTGTAATTTAAATTTAAGGATACATTACACCTCATCAAATATCTTTCTCCTGAAAATATCTTAAATCTGTGCATGTTATATTATATACACAGTGTAACTTGAGGGTCGATCATCGGTGGCTGGAGGAGGAGGACCAAGGTCTATATCATATCTATGTGATTTCGATTGTTGTTACCTCGGAGCGAAAATTACATAATTATTGAACTTTGATGCTTTCTATGTGATCATGTCCTGACATAAGGCTTCTCGTGGATAGTCCGGTAGTAAATCTTGCACTTTTTCACATGGTATGGATGTATTCCCTCCGCTTGCAGAATTTTGTACACAGACATGTGAAATAGACCTGTCGACGACCGCTGCTCTCTCGTACTTGTTGACTGATCTTTGTGCTTCTTCCAAGATTTGTTCAATTTGATCTGGGTCGATTCTCGGAACTCCTTTGGGCCGAGATGTACCAGGTATACCTCAGGTTGTGGACCACCTCTTCTAATCAGTTACTCATGGTACATCCTAGCAGCCGCTTGGGCGTTTCCTCGGGCTGCGCCGTAACAATATTGTTTCTGCATAGTCGTAGGCATGATGGAGCAGATCTACTTAATAATAATTGTCCAATAAACACGCAGTCTTTGTTCCGAGGTAACAATCCAAATCACATAGAAGTATCAAAGTCCAATAATCATGTAGTTTTCGTTCGGTAACACCAATCCAAATCACATAGAAAGTATCAAGTCCGATAAACAAGCTGAATTTAGAGGATGAAGTTAAAACACCGGATAGAAATGTAGCACAGGTAAGAGCAGTGGGGCAGACGATAAACGGCTAGGGAAGGAACTTACAATAGTCATAACCCTTACTCAAAAATAACAAGTCCTTCTAAGAAAACAATAGCGATAAAAATACCAAACCACCTAATCAGCCAACCACAGCAGTGCAAGAGCGAGACAGTGTTTTTTGCTATCCTCTTCTAAACTTAAACCAGATGTTACTTTATAAGAACTGCAGACACCTCGCTTCCTTTTTAGTAACTAACGTTTTTAAAATAGTTTAAGGCTTTATAAAATCAGGGAATTTTTGTACTTGGACTATTTAAGAACATTTTCAACATGATGCTAACTGTGCACTGAAATGAAATTTTCAGGGTTAATGCTTCATGAAAGCCAGTAGTTTTAAGATAGGTTGTAGAAAAAAATAATATGTGAAATATTTGTTATAGAACCATTGAAAGTTAATACAAACACTAGATTTTAAATCTTTTTTATTTGGATTTTTATAAATCTAAGCCTCTGTTTGGTGTAAAGGTATAAAAGACCCTCTGTTTATATTGTTTGAAAAAAATCACGGTGGCGGACCTAATAGTTTGGCTGCATTTGCATTGTATTTTGACAAAAATTTTACTAAAGTCCAAATAAATTTTGAACCAATGAATATCGCATTACATACAGGCGGGTTAAATCAATAGGTATTGGGTCCTCCACCCCCCAGCCACCAATGATCCACCCCTCAAGTTACATCGTGTATGGGTTAGTGGTTACCAACACAATTTTTCATTCAACGTAAATTTGATATTTTACTGCAATATTAGTGCACTAACATTTACACAGTTTATTGTTTTACAGTTAATTTATGCTCAAATTCAATTGATAAACTCCAAATATATAGAAAACTTTGAAGCATATATGCAAGCTACTGAAGAGTTTTATAAGTATAAAACTAATGAGCATTTGTTAGCAAATGGAGTACAATACTACATGAAGTATGCTGACCAACGACTAAAAGAAGAGGAGGCTCGTGCTCACAGATACCTGGAACCAGGAAGTGGGAGTGTAGCTGCTCTAACTCAGTGCTGTGAAAAAGTTCTTATTGGAGAACATCTGCCTACATTGCTAGCTGAGAGTGCACCTTTAATTAAAGCCGGGGAGACAGAAAAACTACAGCTTATGTTCCGTCTGCTAGATAGGGTGCCAGAAGGAGTAACACCCATATTAAGAGACTTAGAAGCACATATAGTGTCAGCGGGCTTGGCAGACATGGTTGCCTCTGCAGATATTATTACAACTGATTCAGAAAAGTATGTGGAGCGTTTGCTAGATTTGTTTAAAAAATTCAGTACCTTGGCGAAAGATGCATTTTTGGATGATCCTAGATTTCTTACTGCCAGAGACAAGGCATATAAGTGTGTTGTTAATGATACTACAGTTTTCAAATTAGAGTTACCATCCTCTCTCATTCGTGGTAGTAGTAAGGGTACTGCACCTGAAAGTAAGTGTCCTGAACTGCAAATTACTGTGATATGTTGTTACGGAAAACACCTTAAGTAAACGGTTAACTAGTGAGCAAATAGAGTCAAGGCTAAAAGATGTACTTTTGGTTTTGAAATATATTGAAAATAAAGATGTGTTTATGCGATATCATAAAGCACATTTGACAAGAAGGTTAATATTGGACTCAAGTGCTGATTCAGAAAAGGAGGAAGACATGGTTGAGTGGTTGCGTGAAGTGGGTATGCCAGCTGATTATGTAAATAAACTAGCTCGTATGTTTCAAGATATTAAAGTTAGTGAAGATCTCAATATTCAATTTAGAGGTGAAACAACACGCCATGATGCTATAAACATAAAGATACTCAATGCTGGGGCATGGGCTCAAGTGGCTCAGAGTGTAAGTCTTCCTTTAGAATTGGAAGACTATATACCAGAGGTTGAAGAATTTTATAAAAAGAAACACTCAGGCCGGAAATTACAGTGGTACCATCATATGAGCAATGGTACAATCACATTTGCCAATTCAGTTGGAAGGTTTGATCTGGATGTTACAACTTTTCAAATGGCTGTTTTGTTCGCTTGGAACCAAAGACCGTTAGAAAAGGTAACTTATGAGAATTTAAGACTTGCAACTGAACTACCAGACCCTGAATTAAGAAGGACATTATGGTCTCTTGTTGCTTTTCCTAAACTAAAACGGCAACTATTGTGCTATGAGCCTGTAGTTCAAAATCCTAAGGATTTTGCAGAAAACACAGCTTTCTGGGTTAATCAAGAATTTGCACTTATAAAGAATGGTAAACCACAAAGAAGAGGAAAAATAAATTTGATTGGCAGGCTTCAACTAAGTACTGAGCGTTCTCTGTTAGAAGACAATCATTCAATTGTTCAGCTTGTATTTAAGAACTCAAGCAATCATAAAAATATTAAAGATGAGGAAACGGATTACCAATACTGCTTTACAGGTAATGTCATTAGAATATGGTAGATTTGAAATAATTTTGAAAATTTTCAGAGTTATGGGCTTTTATTTTTTTACAATGAAGTATGAGGTAAATCAGCCCAAAACTATGTAGTCTATTCTTGCGATTTTTATTTTTGGTGGAATTCCCTTTTACATAAGAAATTTAAAAAACACTTGTCAATATCACACACGTATCCACACATATTTTAAATATTTATTTAAAAAATTGACCACTTTTGCCTTTTGTTACCCTACCTTAGAAAATCAACGAAAGAAATTTTAGAGTGCTTGAATTTTTCCTTCACATCACATATTATATTGTATATACTTATGAAGTTTTCTATTTTCAGAGTGAACTCGTTGAAATTTTGAAGAATATGTTCTTGCCTTCTAAAAGATGATCAAAGAGCAGTTAGAATGGCTCATTGAACATAAGTACATGCGGCAGGACGACGAAGATATGCTGCACATATATATGGCCTAAAGCATTTTGGGAGTATAAATGAATAAAATCAAATAAATTATTTACCCAGAATAAGGTTTTTGTTATTATCATACATTCTCTTATACATAAAACATTTTACTACCAAATAGAGGAGTTTACCACATTGGTGAGTGCTATATTTTGTTACTTTACTCTCTTTTTCACTAGCCTGTGGACTATCCACTACTGGGACGTGGGCCTCTCATATTATGAGGAATATTTACCCTAATAGTCACTTTTGGCAAGCCAAGGGTGCGGATTGATGCGGAGGTCATCAGTCTTGGTGTTTCCATCCAGAAATATATGAAATAGGTTATACTGCCAGTCAGTAATTCTTTTATGGGGCAATGTATACTTTTACAACAAAATCCCAGAAAATGTACAAAATTTGTCAATAAATAAGTTTAAATATTTTATTAAAGAAAATTGTACAAAAAGGGTTTATAATATCAAAGAATACATAAGTGAAAAAACTCCTGGGAATGCTGTGATCGCCACCATGCTGGTTCTATTAAAACTCATTTAAAACTTGTACAAAAAAAAACAAAATTATTTTAAAGTGAAATATGTTTAAAAATGTCCCACTGGATTTCTTGCTGGTTCTTCCCAGGACAGAGGTATTTTCGGAACCAGTGTTAAATAAAAAAATAAAAAATGACTTTCAATAAGTTATGTAATAATCTATATTGAATAAAAATTCTATTCTATTCAGTAATCTTGAACTGAGTAGTTTATATATAAGATTTTTTTCTCCATTCTCCATCCTAATAATATAGTTCTTAATCTATACAACAATCATGCTCATACACATCAGGTAAGTAAAGCGTCCAACAGCCCGTGAATGACTAGAGCCGTAAATTGGCAATGACCAGGCAAAATCGAGGATTTGAAATTTAAAAGCAAAAATTTCGTAAAACTAGGTATTAGTAAGGCCGTTATGTGACTCTGGTCCATCAATCACTGGATGAAATAAATCATCATTTATGTCTACTTCTTTGGAGCTTCCATTCAATCCATGTCTTCTATTCCTTTCTTACACTTCTTACCTGTGACTTAGGATGACATCCAGAAATCAGTATTAGCTATCACATCCAAAGCTGTAGGTTGCGATGAGGTTAGTAAGGTTATGGTATCCATGATGCTTGAGTGGCCTTTACCTGCAATTACACATATCGTAAACTATTCCCTGACTCAGGCCAATATCCTACTCAGTGGAAAAACGCATGTCAGACCACTTCCTAAAACACCTAATCCTCATTACCTACCTATTTTCGACCAATTTCAATTTTGCTATACCTATCTAAAGTTCTGGAAGCCTGTGTTCACAAGCAAATCTCTATGTTCATATAACCCAGAGATTATCAAATTTATTTCTTTTTACCTTCCCTTTGAAAGTCAATTATTTTTCAGCGCCCCAATTTTTATACATTCCTAAAACTTAAAACCACAATTTCATTACTTTAATTAATTTAGTTATGGTGTGCTATATTAGTCGGTTTTGGTGTTTAAACTTATATTCTAAACTAGACATTATTACCAGTTAGAGCAATTAAAATGCAACTTTATAATATTAAGATTTTCTCATTAGTAGAGCCATGCTGCAGCTATATTTATAATATAGTTGTAGCATGAATGGGTCGGCTCGACCGGGGAAGGACCACGCTCTCACAGAATACCAGCGTTAAATAGCAGCTTAATGCCGCTGTGTTTCGTATGGTGAGTGTAGAGAACCGGAGACCCTTTTTACTGGAAAAGAGGCATTCCATCTTAGTCCTCAAGGCTGACAACGCATCTGCATTTTGATTCACAAACGAGGATAGATGTAGATGTCTATGAGCCACAGCAACCACTTACCATCAGGTGGACTGTATGTTCGTTTGTCATCCTATTTCTATAAAAAAAAAATTGAGAATATATTTTAATCAAATTAAAAGAAACAATATAGATAGGTAATCAATTTTAAAACTAATCTAATGAGATGGATGAATTTGATGATTTTTAACAAGTTTGTTGATATCAGGTTCGATTTTACTCAAAAACAGTCGTAAGTTACCGTTTTCGGTAATATGCAAACAATTTCTTTTTAGTAAGCAGCGTTGTCACAGCGCTAAATCCACGTTCACACAAATATGACGATGGGAATGCTATCAAAATCGTTGAACGATCGACCACAATCCAGGGTACAACTAAACGTAGTGATTATATTCTCTTTGGGCACAACTGCGGGATTGACTTTTGTAGCCAAAATTCTTGGTAGCGATTTGAATTTGATTTTTACTTCCTCGTTCGTTGTCAGTTCTATAAGTTCTTCTTCCAGTTGGGGTGATACTGCTATGTTGACATTTGAAAAGGGATCTAACACCCAGTCTAGTATTTCCAGTTTCGAAATGTCCTGGAATCTTTCAATCAAATCACTGTGAAGATTTTCCAAATGTTGGCAGTAAACAAGCTAGTCGTCGTTGTTGCAGGATAACTGATAAATTGGGAAAATTATGGAACTCACTTGGCTACGAAAGCAGCGACGATATTTTTTGTTTTTATTAAGTTCAAGTCATCGCCTTGAAGTTGGAGATTCATATCATTAAGCAATTTATAAAGGTCTGTCAGGTATGCGATATCATTCTTTGATGTGATGAGGTTGTCGCGCAATTCTGTGTCTTTGTTTTCCAAGAACTCTACGACCGAGTCAAACAGATTGTAAAATCGAGTCAGACAATTTCGTTTTGATAGCCAACGCACTTCTGTGTGAAAGATCAATTGGTTGAAATCTTCATCATTAGTAGCACAAAGCTGATTAAATTAATCTGTCATTTAAAGAGTTGTTTCGGATTTTTGACTGCTCTGATGACATGTTGCAATGATTGAAACAGTCGTTCACTAAATTTACAACCAAATGTTGTCGATGTATAACGAAATGTACAGCACGCACATCTGGAATTTTGTTTTTAAGCCGCTATGCTTCCTTTAGACACCCTGTCATAGCTGGAGCACCATCTGTAGCAGCTGATATAATATTCTTCAAGGGAATTCTGTTTTCATCACAAAACTTTATCAGTGTTTTAAATATGGTTTCTCCTTTTGTGTCTGTCTCTAAATTTCTAGCAAATAATAGTTCTTGACATATTATTTCATCTTTAATAAACCTCACGTAAGACAGCAACAATGCTTCATTACTTGGTAAAGTGGACTCATCCAACTGAATTGAAAATTGACTAGTCTTCAGATGATTGCACAACGACTCTACAATGTTTTCAGCTATTTCATCAATTCGACTATTGCTCAAAGGAATTTTTCGAATTATGTCTGCCGCCGGTTTATGGAGCACAGTAGTTATAACTTCTTTTATTGCCGGCAAAATTAACGTTTCTCCGATGGTGTGTGGTTTACCTGTTTGAGCAATTAACAAAGAGATATTGTATGAAGCTCGAAGTCCGTCATCGTCTTGCTTAGCAGCCACCGAAAAAAGTTTTGATACACTTGGCTGAGCATTATGCTTCTTTTCCAGGTCTTGAAAATAGGCTACATTTTTGTCCTTCTTATCTGGATGCATTTTATTCAAATGATCTTGAAGTCTTGAAGGCTTCATCGCTTCGTTTGAAAATGTTTTTGAACAAAGAAGGCACAAAGGCAAAGATGAATTTGTCAAATTTTCTATGAATCCATATTTAATATATTCTGCACTATATTACCGTCTCTTCTTTTTTGCTTCCGATATGGCTTTGTTTTTATAATTATGTAAATAAAGTGTTGAACTTAAATACTTGTTTAAAGATTGCGCGCGAAACCACTAATGAAAGTATAAAAAATATTACGAGCTTTTATATAAGATTTAAATACAGCACGCACCCACAGGAATAAGACAAACACGCACAAACTCGTTTATCTCTTTCGACGCTCATTCGTACTGAGCAAGTTAAGACAAGTATCGATGAATCGATTGCTACCAGATTGCACCAATAGCGTTATTTAACAAAAACTTGTTACAACTTGATTGCGTACGGCGTATGGGCTATCCTACGAAATCTATGTTAAGTATTTCTAGTTTATATACCATCATACAGGACAGAAATATAAACTAATTATTCGATATTGAGTAGTAGGTAGGTTTTAATTTTAGTTAATTTTAAAATATAAAGTATCTAAATGGAATTACAAATCAACCATCGCCCCCCTAAACCACGCCAACGCCCCCCATTTTATTCTGGGCCCCTTAACGCCCCCCTCTAGGTCTCCAACGCCCACTTTGAGAAAGACACTTTATCAAGGGGACTTTTATCAAAGACAAACAAGGGGCGTTATCGCCCACTTTGAGAAAGACTGATATAACCAAACATAACTTTTTATACGTGGTAGAGCCATGCTGCAGCTATATTAATTGTATAGTTGTAGCACGAATGGGTCGGCTCGACCGGGGAAGGACCACGCTCTCTCAGAATACCAGCGTGAAATAGCAGCTTAATGCCGCTGTGTTTCGCATGTGGTGTGAGAATCGGAAACCCTTTTTACTGGAAACGAGACATTCCATCTTAGTCCTCACGAGTGACAACGCATCTGCATTTTGATTCGTAATCGAAGATAGATGTAGCTGTCTATGGGCCACAGCAACAAAACACAAAACTTACCAACAGGTGGACTGTGTGCTCGTTTGTCACCCTTATCCTAAAAAAAACCTGCTGAATAAATATCAATCAGGCTTTCGCCCAGATCACAGTACTACCACTGACTTGATAAAAGTGACAGACGATATTAGAATGGAAATGGATGAGCAGAAGCTTACAGTGGTAGCGCTTGTTGATTTTTGAAATGCTTTTAACACAGTCGATCACGATATCCTTATAGCCTTCCTAATTAATCTTAGATTCTCAATGAAACATCTATGTGGGGAATGTAAAATCTAAATGCTGAGAGACAGTACATTGCCCAATCAAGATATATGTACAATTATTTAAATAAAAAATTAAACTTTCACCGGCTTAATTATCGCGAATGCAAAAAATACTTACCGATCATCATAAAAAATTAAGTCATAACAGCACAGAAAACATCCTACGTCACGGAATTAAATAGTATATCCATTATATATATACATTTGTTTATTAGAATAGAATAGAATTAAATAAAATTACATAAAGTAATAGATATGCTAACCCTTTTAAGCACCTACAATCATACACACACACACACACACACAAATGCACGCACACACACACACACACACATATTAGATCATAGGTAATCTTGCTCGGCTTATCTCAATGAGACTAAGTGATAGACAGCACGAGACTAAAAGGCATCTTAAAATTGAGCAGTTTGAGTATTTGGGCATAAATGTTTTATTTTAAAATATATTTGATTGTCATTTTATTAATTTCTACTTCTGCAACGGCCCCCCTAGTAACTAGTAGTGAAGACCTGAGGAAAAGACATGCAGTAAGTCGATGGTTGCGGTTGGCTCAGGACCGTGTTTTAGGTGGAATGCCTTGGGGGTGGCCTATGTTCAGCAGTGGACTTGAGAAGGGCTGTAATGATGATGATGATGATGAATATGCAACAAGTTGTAGTAGCAGCATGAGAGAATCCACTACCCCAAATCATTCCGTGGGTAACAGATGGGCAGCAGCATCTTCCTGACTATGCCAAATTTTCCCAAAGGCATTCTGTGTGTGACTTGTGGTAGACTGTAATGAATTGATGATGAATAATATTTTAAACGAGTACACAGTCCACGTGATGGTAAGTGGATGCTGTGACACATAGACATGTACATCTATCCTCGATTAAGAATCAAAATGCAGATGCGTTGTCTTCCCTAAGGACAAAGTTGGGATGCCTCATTACCAATGAAAAGGGTCTCCAGTAGTGTAGAGAACACACACCCTACGACACACGGCAGCATCAAGCTGCTATTTCACGCTGGTATTCTGTGAGAGCGTGGTCCTTCCTCGGTCGAGCCGACTCATTTGTGCTACCCTCATAGTATTGCCGCAGCATGGCTCTACAACGTAAAAACTATTTCTAAGCAACAATAATTTAAAATATATTCATAAAAAATTAACTAATGGAATTTTTTTTCTGCTAAATCAGAAAAGGTGTTTTGTAATGTATAAAAGGTATTTTGTAATTTATATTTTTATTAAATATGTGACAATAGATAAATATATAAAGGCTTTCTTAACAGCTTCAATTCTTCACGGGGTCTATAGTCTCACCTCCTTGTATCTGACCCCAGCCAATTAACCTGCAAAAGGAGGGAAGAAATTATAATTTATTCCTTACTTTGGTAAAGCCGTAAAAGGCGAAGTCGAAATATTTACTTAAATAGGATTTATCATTTATTTATAATTTAAAAAAAAATCAAACTTACCGCCAATGGTTTTCTACTCTTCTGCTAAGAGCCACCTTTTCTCCTATTTCAGTACATACAGGGTTGTTGAGGGCGATTTTAGCTAAATCAGCTTTAGTGGCAATAACTCTTCCACCAGTACTTAATGAACCAATGTTAACAAGCAACATCTGAAAGCAAAAGTAAATTATTATTTAAAAAAAACTGTAGTGTAATCTATTTAACATGGGCTATTATATAAATAATAGATAGTCCTTATCAAGCATTCTTATAAGTTTCTTATATTTTTATCTCATCTTGTTAGTTGTGGATAGTTTACATATTGATGGAACATACCTCATGCCTAGTCAGTTTCTGCACTTTAGCTGCTTTCTTATCTCCTTCTGTGCGGACTCCAAGGAGACGTTTAAGCAAATGATAGGAAACTTCAAGCTTCACGAATATTCCCGGCAAAGTTCCTACAGCGCCTAGAACCTGAAACAGTTATTTATTATTATTCAAAGAAAGAAAAAAATTGTAATCTTGAGACACATTGTTTACAGAAGTTGTTAATAGTTACTATAAATGACCTAATTTAGTTTATTTTAAGTACAATATCTACTTTTCCAAAGATATATTCGCATATTACTAATATTTCCTTTAACCACTCCTGCAGGGCTAGCAGCAGGGAGACAATTTTATCCCTGGGAAAGGAGAAAATGTTTATCCCTCGCTTAGTTTTATCCACCCTTAGAGCATGGCACACCGGTGGATATAATATCCATGTAGATAAAATGGGAGATAGACTTAGACTTAGATAGATTTATTTGTATAAATATAAACTTCAACTCACGTCCAATGAACTAGGATAAAATTGTCCTTCAAATGTCAAAGGAGCATAATTTTTATCTTTCATTTGGCTCCATGCTACGGACGAGGATATATGTGTTATGTCAAACGGGAAATACTTCTCGTTTGACATAACAAAATCAATTTTATCTCTTGTCAGTGGATATAATCGAGGGATAAAATTTTGTCCCCACCCGTGCTAGCCGGGCTGGTGTTTAAAATGCTTGTGTTAGAGTGGTTCACGACAGTAATCATAATATGGCGCATTCGAACCTGCAACCTTTTGAGTTTGCGATCTGCACCCTGCCTTTAGGCTACTGTCGCTTTTGGAATAAAACTAACATTACTGATTTTATCGCGTTTCATTTTAACTTTTTTAATTCCCGACGTTTCGGGCACTATACAGCGCCCATGGTCACGAGGGGGGGGGGGGCTCTCTGAGGTATTTAACGTCGTCAGAGGAGTCACAGACAAGATTGGTTACATCTTGAAGCGGCCTTTAATGAGAACATACTACAAGCTGCCGAAGAAGATTAGTCAGTTTTTACCACCCAACATCCATTAAGTGTAAGATGCAGGAGTGTTCAAGTTTAATTGTGAATGTGGTCTCTATTACATAGGACACAAAAAAGGTCAATAAAAACCCGCATGAAAGAACATATCGCTGATGTGAAGCATCAATGCTCCGGGAAGTCTGTTATATCCAATTTGATAGAAATCCTCGCAAAGGGACACCAATATAATTTCAATAGAGAAAGCGACCGAGTTCTTTCTGATCGACTCGATTCACTAACGCTGCGTAGGATGTTGCATCCCTTTACATTTTCTATCACATCTGCCACGAGGAGTGCTCTGAGGAATTGTTCGGATTAATTATATTTAATAGCCGCCAAATTTCACGAACGCAAATGGCGTCAAAATTCACGATACCATCCTCACCATCTGGATGCTTGGGCGGTCTATCACTGTGCGTTTTACTAGGAGTTTTCTTCCTCGTACAACTTCTCTGTGGAATTGTTTACCACCAGCGGTTTTTTCGGACCGATACGACTTAGGGACCTTCAAGAAAAGAGCTTACTCCTTTCTAAAAGGCCGGCGGCAACGTACCTGCAATTCCCCTGGTGTTGTGGTTGTTCGTGGGCGGCGGTAGTCACTTACCATCAGGTGAGTCGCATGCTCGTTTGCCCCCTCTTCTATAAAAAAAAAGAAGATGGCTGGGTGGTACCATCTGCTTGGGATCTCATAATTAATAAAATTAAATCCAAACCCGAGCATACTATTGCAACACTTCAAGATACTGTAAGCTAGTTCTGCGTAGATCGGACCAAAAATTAATAATTAAAAGTTGAAGGTAGCCTTCGTTAACTATGAAATCAGGACGTGAAACATCTTAGTCTCCCCCGTGAGCATGGGTAATGTGCCCGAAACGTCGGGAATTAAAAGTTAAAATTAAACGCGGAAAAATCCGTAATGTTAATTTTATTCCATGTGTAATATTCGCGTAAATATAAGAAATCATTACTGTCGCTTAAGCTCATAAATATAAATAAATTGTAAAATATAATAAGTAAAGTAAAGTTACAGCCTATATACGTCCCACTGCTGGGCACAGGCCTCCTCTCATTTCTGAGAGGGTTTTAGGGCAAGTTTTCCTTCACCGCCGAGCACGTGGTAAATCAGCACTTAAAATTGCAATTAACAATTTCATTGGTGCCGAGGGGGATTGAACCCGGGTTGCTCGCGTACTGTGAAACTTACAGCGAGCGCTAACCATCTGAGCTATCACGGCTCTTGTAAAATATAATATTATAATAATAAATAAATAAATAATATTAGTTTGTGAAGTTAATGGATATAGATATATAGGGGAGGGCCTGTCCGGGCTGTCCGGGCTGTGCGGGCTGTGCGACCTGTCCGACGAGGCGGTCGGCGCGGCAGAGCGTGGGCTCGATGCGCGTGCCGACGCCGATGAGGCCGCCGGGCACGGCGTACTGCAGCTCGTTCTGCTCCGCGAACAGCGACACGATGCGCGAGAAGATCGGCTGGCACGTCAGCCGCCCCTCCGCGTCCTTGCTCACCAGCCCCGGCCGCACCTGACACCGTTTTACGTTACAGTCATGCTGCACCTCGTTCATATTCGTATAAGGTCTTACGTCATGCACGGGACGAGAGAGGGTGCTAATAACTTTTCTCATGAAACCATCATTATATATTTTTAATAATGTAAGATAAGTATGAAATGTTCGGACATTCTTTGTCTTTTTTTAGGTAATATTAAATTGATGTAAAACATTTCTTAATTACTGTTTGTGCTAAAATAAAGAGGCTCAACCGGCTCAACCTGTTATTACCCGGATATTCTGTGTCTCTCATAGAATGACACCTCAATGCTGCTGTATATATACTGCTGTGGCAACGCATATTGCATTTTTATTCTTTATCGACGATAGATGTAGACGTCTATGGGCCATAGCATCCACTTACCATAAGGTGGATGTGTGCTCGTTTGTCACACCCTTATTCTATTAAAAAAAAACTTAACCGTTAGCGGATTATTGCCCTGT
>JAGSMP010001833.1:0-40774 GCA_029286625.1 Parnassius orleans | reverse complement strand
ACATAGATATAATATAGGTAGGGCCTGTCCGGGCTGTGCAGTGTGCGACCTGTCCGACGAGGCGGTCGGCGCGGCAGAGCGTGGGCTCGATGCGCGTGCCGACGCCGATGAGGCCGCCGGGCACGGCGTACTGCAGCTCGTTCTGCTCCGCGAACAGCGACACGATGCGCGAGAAGATCGGCTGGCACGTCAGCCGCCCCTCCGCGTCCTTGCTCACCAGCCCCGGCCGCACCTGACACCGTTTTACGTTACAGTCATGCTGCACCTCGTTCATATTCGTATAAGGTCTTACGTCATGCACGGGACGAGAGAGGGTGCTAATAACTTTTCTCATGAAACCATCATTATATATTTTTAATAATGTAAGATAAGTATGAAATGTTCGGACATTCTTTGTCTTTTTTTAGGTAATATTAAATTGATGTAAAACATTTCTTAATTACTGTTTGTGCTAAAATAAAGAGGCTCAACCGGCTCAACCTGTTATTACCCGGATATTCTGTGTCTCTCATAGAATGACACCTCAATGCTGCTGTATATATACTGCTGTGGCAACGCATATTGCATTTTTATTCTTTATCGACGATAGATGTAGACGTCTATGGGCCATAGCATCCACTTACCATAAGGTGGATGTGTGCTCGTTTGTCACACCCTTATTCTATTAAAAAAAAACTTAACCGTTAGCGGATTATTGCTCCTGTTTTATCGTTTAAATACTAGAGTCCCTATAAAGAGACCTTAATGCCTGTATCAAACCAGCGCTCAACCCAAATGAGTTAGGTGTTTGCCATAACATATTCCTGTCCACTCTCTCATAAGCCTTTATCAAGTCCATGAACGCACAAAAAACTCTCTGGTTTTTGGCCAAAATCTTATCCGCAATCATGCGCATGGAAAAGATTTGATCCGTACACCCCATCCCCTTTCTAAATCCAGCTTGCACATCCGAAATTTTTCCATCAGTTTCTTCCATAACTCTTTCAATTAACACCTTAGCATATAGTTTACTACCCACAATGCTAAGCAAGCTAATGCCACGGTAGTTTTTACAGTCCTGCTGTGACCCTTTTCCCTTATATATTAGGACTATAACGGCTTTTCACCAGTCTTCCGGTACCCGCTTCAGTTCCCAACATAAATTAAACAAGGTGTACAGCAGGCCTGCCACCACTCCCTCTCCAGCCCTTAGCATTTCAAGTGATACTTTATCATATCCGGCTGCCTTACCTGCTTTCTTGCTTTTCATTGCTTTCATTATTTCATCTACACTTATCTCCCTACCTCTCTCCATTTCTTTCGGAATTTCTATTTCACTTAATTCAGACGACTCTTCACTCATAAACACGCTTTCAAAGTATTCCTTCCATCTCTTTAAATTAGAAACTTCGTCATACAGCATACAGCCATTCTCGTCTCGTGTAGCATTCATTCTAGGCTGTATTGAATTTCCCCTGGCAGTTTTTACGAGTTTCCAGAACATTTTAATATTTGCCTGGAAATTATCAGATATCCTTCTATCATTCTTATCCGTTCTTTCTTGCTTTTCCTTTCAACAACTTCTTTTACTCTCTTATTTAAACATCTAAAGTCTGCCTTTTTTCTTTCAATCTCATCAATCATACCGTTAGAATTACCAGCTTTGGTTGCTAGTAAAGCCTCATCATCCCACCACAACGTATTATTTTTCCTTTCATTGGTTCTCTTACTTACACCACATACTTCGGTGGCTGCATCCACCAAACCTTTCTTGACATAAATCACACAGTATACGTACACACAAGTACACAGTATACCACACAGTCTCCAAGCCTAAATCATTCATACACAATTTATCTATACCACTTAAATTTTCTCTCAGTCTACATTTGAACTTCTCTTTCACACCTTCATCTTGTAACCTCTCTATTCTTATACGCTGTAACGCAGTGGTAAACACAGATGTCCGATGCAGCCAACGCTTGAATAGACCATTAATTCGGCATAAGACCAAGTAATGATCCGTCCCTACGTTGGACCCCCGGTAAACCCTTGTATCTACCACTGCGCTCCTCATTCTTTCATCCACAATTATGAAATCTATCATGCTTCTATCATCACCTCTTTCCCATGTATACATGTGAATCCTTTTATGGCGATAGAAAGTGTTCGTCAAAAAAATATTCTTTTCCACACATACGGTGAGGAGGTCTTCACCATTCTCATTTATACTTTCATCGTCAAACGTTCCTAATATCCTTTCATAACCAGACCTCTTCACCCCAACCCTTCCATTAAAAATCTCCTTACATAATAATATTTTCATTTACCTTACATTTCATCAACACCATCCTTACCATGTCCCAAAACTGCTCTCGGATATAAGTGGGCTTAGACATATCTGGGGCGTACACCCCTAGCACAAACAACTTCTTTAATTTTCATTCATACTCTTTCACACATTGACCCATTCTTTCTGAAAGGATGCCATCAACTCCCTGGCATGCCCGCTTGGTCTCGTCTACACCAGACCAGTAAGCGGTATACATGCCATGTGTAGTGGCATCCTTTCCCTTTCGTTTCGTCTTGTTTACACATAACACATCTATTCCTCTATCATTCATCATTTCGCATACTTCATCCATCTTATCATTCATTGCTCCACATACATTCAGCGTGGCCAGACGGGCCTCCGCAATCCATTTTCGCCCTCCGGGAGGGAGCGTGACGGTGGCAAATCTCGTCGCCGGTTTTCGTCCGGAGATTCTTCACCCTGCCCTATTAAAGGGCGCCGGGAACTCGGGGCCATTTCTTTTACTTGCTGGCTCATGGTGCGAACTAAGGGTTGGTAGCTTTTACGCCGCTACCATACGGCGAGGAGCCGAGTCTATACTTTCGGCTTTGTCGCTCGTTTAGCACCACCCGGGGGACACGTGTAGGGTAGGCCTAGGGTTAGGTGGTCAAAGCCTACGGACGCGAGCGACTCATCCCATCATATCATCATAAATTAATAAATTAAATTAACTAAAAATTTGTTTATTTTAAATTTTATTCCTCAGGGGTAACAAAGCATCCGCATTTTGATTCTTAATCAAAGATAAATATAGGCCGACCGCATTTTTACTTACTAAGTGAACTGCGTGTTCGTTTGCCGCTCTTACCTCTCCTTTCTATAAAAAGGAAAAATTAACGCATTCCTGAGCTTCCATGGCTCGAGGATTTGGTATGAAATACCTTAGGGTTATTATAAAATTATTAAAAGTTCCACATAATCGTTTCCGAAGTTGGTGTTAAGACATATAGTCTATAGAGAATTTCAAAACCCGACTTTAAATTAGATTAAATAAAATTAATTTTATAATAAATTTGGGTTGTATTTCTGTTTAAACAGCAAATCGCGAACAACAAAAGCAGAAAATTTTGAACTAGATCCAACACACACCTCTCTGTTTTCGGCCACGTAAACAAAATTACATGGGAGAGTTCCAAGCGGTCTATAATTTTGGCTAATCGGATTAGAAAGAAAGTCTTTCCGAGCGAAATTCTCGTCCCGGTATAAAGGTTAATGTTTAACGAATGTCGACTTTATTACAGAGTGTACTGTTGCTAATTTGTAAACATTTCAAGTCGAAAATTTAATTATTTTTTATATAATAACAAAAGAGAAAACAGTCCACCTGATAGTAAGTAGATGCTATGACCCATAGACATCAACATTTATCCTCGATTAAGAATCAAAAAGTAGATGCGTTGTCAGCTCTAAGGGCTAAGATGGAATGCCTCGTTTCCAGTAAAAAGGGTCTCCGGTTCTCTACACTCACCGTACTAACATAGCATCATTATTCTGCTATTTTACGTCAATATACTGTGAAAGCGTGATCCTACCCCAGTCAAGCCGACCTATTCGTGCTGCAGCCTTAATATAGCTGCAGCGTGGCTGGCACGAAAAAATATTAAATTATTTTATATTTGTAATTAGCTATCGAAGTCTAAGTTAAAAACTATTTTTCTCTAAGCCGCCATTGGCATTTACACGAGCCTTACTTCTATAAAAGTTATCTCTGGCAACAAATCTATGGATTACACAAGGAAATTCAGCCAGTGCCAAATTTAATACTGTCTTCAGATACTCAATGACAAATTAACGTTTAGAGCGGGCTTGGCTCTAGTACTGGTTAACATTTGTAATCCACCGAGTTCAGATCTAATCTCTACCGTGTAGTGGCGGTGTAAGAATATCCACTACACCATACCGCCCCGTGGGTGTTGTAAGAGGTGAAATAGGGAAACTGGAACAGGAGATGGGCAAAAGCAATTTCCTCATAACAAATCAAAATTACAAAAAACTGCGGTTACCAACCCCCCTGCAAAGTGTGGAACCTATGGTAAATTACTATATGAAGCTATACAAAATACGTTATACCCAAATATGAGGCTATTGATACAATGGTGGTGACCTATATTCACCAGCTATATTTTGTTAGATGTACTCGTAATGGATGGAATAGATGGGTTCAGATCTGGACTGGACTGAAAGAATAATTAAAGTTGTATTATAATGATTTTTTTAAAAAGTAACCCCGCACGGATGTATTACAACTTTCAACTCCTACTGTCAATCTTACCAACACGTGGGGCATCCTGTTGGTTGGTTGACGAGGCTTTGGCGATGGAATATCCATTAAAATTCTGAATTCACATTTAATAAACTAGTGATGTGAAGCAGGTCCATCAGTGCGAGGGTATCAGTTATGCCCTCACCGAACCACCAGTCCTCGCTATAAGTAAGAACGAATTTTCAAATTATTCATGGCAGCTTGCACATTTTGGAACAGTTGATGTTCAGCAGTGGACTTAAAATACCTCCTAGTTGTTGATATTTAAAAATGAGTAGCAAATGAGGACGTAGTTCATCTGATGGTAAGTGGATGTCGTAGACACTACACCGATCCCCGACTAAGAAACCAAATTCATATGCGTTATTATATTCATAGACTAAGAATAAAAGCCTCGTTACAAGTGACAAGTGCCTCTGCTCTTCGTCACTCCACATAGGAAACAGCAGGGTCATATATTATATTATATATTTAAAGACAAGTGAAATCCGCTAATACGTATAGGGGCAGCGCGGCGGACTCTTCCTTGGAATTACAAGACAGGACTCGCGCAGGACTCTTCTCAGTAGGCCGCGTAAACACTTTAACTTTACCTTTTAAATTAAAAAAAAAAACCTTAGGTTGCAGTAACAAAAAGGCATCCGACTCAGCATGATGCTATTGTTTTATTGCCGCAGCCTTTGTTATTCTGTCGGTGTCTCATATTTACCGGTTTTTTGCTGGTATTCTGCTTGGCGTGTCTCTGGTCGATGCCATTTGTGTAGTCCAAATGGCATCGACTACCATCATACGCTTATGTATGATCCATAATATGCTCCGTGGCATTACTACGTACATAGTAATTGCTATTATTGCAGAAACTTGTAAATCGAAATTTGATTAAAATACCCGGTTAAATTGACGTCAATCTAAGCGAAGGTAAGCCTAATAGAAAAGTTCGCTGGAGCGTAAGTAATGGAACATTTGAACGCTTCTATTTATCAAGCAGCTGCCTCTGGAAAATTATACAAACACTTATTAACTTAATTTTATTTTGATACTTTTATAAGGTGACAACACTTTGTGGAGAGTGATGTTTGTGGCCGATTTTATCCTCAGTATGAGTCAAAATACAGATGCGTTGTCACTACTAAAGAGTAATGCCTCGTCACTAGTGGTTCTCGTCACTAAATAAATTAGGTTGTAAATGAAATATTACAAAAGTTGTATACGAAACTATATCTAACATTACATCTAGAAAGACCCCAGAGTTTCTTATCTGTTTGCCTTTGAGAAGATCTTGCTTTTGCGAAGCAGTGTAGATTTTGACGTTCCTTAGAGATTTTTTTATGCAAACCATTCGTGTTACTACCGCAGTGGCTCTACCACGTTAAAAATTTTATTTTTTTATGATATCATATTATACAATAATACGCTATCTTATAAACAAATGAAAAAAAAAAGGTTAACATTTAAATCGAAGATGGAGTTAACAAACTTGTTTTTATTTCATAAAATATTGATTTTTTTACAAATAAGTGTAAATAAAATCAGAATAAAATACGAGTATACCATTTCAAAAAATAGAATCATCGAAAGCGGTTCACAAATGACGAATAGATCGCGTAACATACATTTAGAAAAATAACATACAGTAGAATTGTAAATATCCTCCTTTTTTGAAGTCGGTAAAAATATTAAACTTTCAGAATCTTTGTGGTTTGAAAATTCGAGTTCTTGTATATTATTATTGGAGTTCCTCATATCCCTTTCATTAACATTATAAGCCAGTGCTTGACTACTATCCCACCTGATGGTAAGTGGTGATGCAGCCAAAGAAGGTAAAGCGCACTGACTTCGCTTAACAAAAGCCTATTCAGTTTTGCCTTGAAGTCACTCTAATTGTAATCTGATAGAAAAACAGATACCGGCAAATTATTTCACTCCTTTGCTGTACGCATTATGAACGTAGAAGCAAACCGTTTAAAATCTAAATAAAAGCAAATATTTTAATATGCAGTAAATGTTTCCACTGATTCAGAAGCACTTGTTGGTCATTAGCTACCGGTATCTGTCTATCGCATGTAAAATATCTATAGATATATATAAAAGGCAAACCTGACTGACTCATCTATCAACGCACAGCCGAAACTACTGAACGTATTTTGCTGAACTTTGGGAGACAGACAGTTGTAATGACGTAGGCATCCGCTAAGAAAGGATTTTTGTAAATTCGCCCCCTAAGGGGGTGAAAAAGGGGTTAAAAGTTTGTATGGAAGTCCGTCATTTTTAGAGCTAGAAGCCTGAAACTTTGTTTTTAGGTTAACGATTAGAAATAAACAATTACGTGCACTAGGGTTTTTGAAAATTCAACCCCTAAAGGGGTGAAAAAGTTGAAAGTTTGTATGGGGAAACAAGATTAGTTTTTATTAGAAATTTCACAGGAGTACTCCTATCAATAAATGAGTAAACAAGTGTTTCAGGCTCTTTCAGAATTCAACCCCTAAAAGGTGGAAATGGGGTTACAAATTCTGAAAATCAACATGGGCATCGTTTTTATGGTTTATCGGGTCGCCAATTACGAAAACAACAACTATTTCAAAATCCAACGTAGCAGACGGGAAATACCTACCATCATCCCCTGTGGGGGTGCGATGTGGTTGAAATGTCAATATGGATGTCGTTTTATGGTGTTTTGGGACGTTAATTACGAAAATGGCATCGATTATGGTTTGAAACTAACATCGATGGAAGGATGGATATATGTATGTTTGTATGTAAAAATTATCATGGGTTGGGTGACTTGGGTGTCATTTTTAAGGATTTTAGGTCGTAAATAACGTAAACGATATTGATAAATATTTTAAACTTAATTTATTAGAATAGAATAGAATATACTTTTATTGCACAAAAACATAAAACAAAATAGACAAGAAGATTTGTACAAAAAATTTGCACAAAATTACACCTGAACAAAAAAATACAAATTTAAAAATTAAAAAGCAATGAAAATAAATAAAAAAACCAAATATATTTTTTTACAAATTAATAAAATGGCAAAACCAAAAGAAATACTTAGGTACCTACCTATTTTGTATTGATCTTCAAGTTCCAATTCCTACCAATAGATGGCGTTGGTATCGTTTTAGAACGCAGTAACGTTGTGTTTTTTCGAACTAATATAAAGTGAATGGTTAATGAGCGCTTCAACCTGTACCACATACGGTACCTAATCACTGTTAACGGATATTTGACTAGACTTCGACTTTGTTTGCTTTGCTTACGGTTTAAGATTTGCTTCGTGTTTCGGATTAGTTGCTTGATTTTGTTTTTCTTACAACCACTGTTCAAACTTGGAATTCGATTTGCTTTGTGATTAGATATTGTTGATAGAATTATTTTCTCACCGAAAAATTACAAACTCTTAATATTAAAGGAAAATGGAAGAACATACTGTCGTCCACATTATAGATGATGGCGCCTGTTTGTTTCGTGCTCT
Source organism: Parnassius orleans (assembly GCA_029286625.1). NCBI lineage: Eukaryota > Metazoa > Arthropoda > Insecta > Lepidoptera > Papilionidae > Parnassius > Parnassius orleans. The sequence continues at coordinate 32,701 of JAGSMP010001833.1, read as the reverse complement.
TTCATTTGCTGAGAACAAGAAAATGCGATGGTGGTGCGTTCACAAATTGTTAGATTTGTGGTAAATGATTGGCCTAGGTTTTCAGTTATGATCCACGACAGAAATGGCGATAATTATTTAACAGCAAATGAATTTTCAGTCGATATGTTAAAAAATGAAACTTATGGTGGATTTTGTGAATTGGTAGCTGCAGGATTATTATTTCCGTTTCGGTTTGAAGTATATCGAAACGGTCTGCTATACACAGAGTCCGGAACAGATATCTGTCCAGCAAGGCGATTACGATTTAGCCATGATTTATCTCATGGACATTTTGACGCCTATCTGCCTATTGTTGGGAAGAAAATTACACAGCGTCGCATGAAGGTACCTGACGAAGAGCGTGATCCTTTTTCAGAGCTTGACCATTTAACTGTTACATCTTTTGTAAACAGTGAAATATCATCTCCAACCAGCGGATCAGATCAATCTGTATCGTCGACATTAAATATGAAAAAAAAGAAAAATAAACGAAGGTTAAGATTTACTAATTACACAAGAAAAAGTCAATTAAAAAGTGCGCAAGAAAGATATAAGCAGAATAAGCCAGATTCAAATCGTAAACCTGTGTCCGCTTATCAGTAAAAAAATCCCGATGTACACAGGCAAGCTGTTACAAACTACCAAACTGCGAATCCACAAGTGCATAGAGCAATTCAGTCACGTTATAAGGAAAACATTACACTGCGTTTATGAAAAACAAGGTCCATTCCGCTATATGAGTATGACCATGATATTGCTTAAAGAACTGACAGCAGTGTAGCCTTGTGTTCTATGACATACAAGTGTCAGTGGTGCAATGCGCTCAAATGGAAGGATGAGACACCTGGTATGTGTTGCAGCGCTGGAAAAGTGCAACTTGATTGGTTGAAACAACTGCCCGAACCACTCTTTAGTTTGATTAATGATCTACACCCAGATCATGACCATTTTATGGGTAATATTCGAAAATATAATGCCTGCTTCCAGATGACTTCCTTTGGTGGTAAACAGGTAATAGCAGATGGTTTTTCACCGACTTTTAAAGTACAAGGCCAGGTCTATCATATAATTGGATGTATATTTCCAGAAGCCGAACATGACGCTCAGTACCTTCTAATACATTTTGTAGGCGAAGATGATCGAGAAGCAAAGGTTCGATGTTCTAAATTTCCTAACAAGAGAAATTTAATCAAACGATTGCAGTATATGCTGTATCAAGTGAACCCGTATATAAAAGATCTGAAAAGTGCCATTGATAAAGCCCCTCCATCAGAGTCATGGAAAGTTGTTATACATGCTGATAAAAAACCACCAGAATAACAAAGAGGTAGGTACAATGCACCAACTACAAATGAAGTGGCTTTAGTGTTAGTGGATCAACAATTTGATCGAAGGGACAAAGTAATTCATTTCGGCGTATTAGTGAGATAACAGTAACCATTGATGTTTTACTGGGGGGATGATGGGTATTCCATCAACATACCACAACGCGATCCCACATATAAGTTGCCGCTTAATAAAACTGTCTCTTTTGCAAGTTTCTATTCGTATAGAATAATGATTAAAGAAGGAGAAGATAACTATTTAGTCAACTATCGTGCCCTTTTTAGTCAATATTTGGTGAATGAATACGCCAAAATAGAAACAGAGGGATTAAATTATATCAAAAATAATCAAGTCAAATTACGTGCTGATAGTTACATCCATTTAAAAGATACTATTGGACGACAAGACGCAGAAGCCAACCATCTAGGACAAATGGTTGTCCTTCCATCATCTTTTACGGGGGGACCTAGGTATATGCACGAAAGAACACAGGACGCTATGGACTATGTTAGGAATTACGGCCAGCCTCATCTTTTTATCGCTTTCACATGCAATCCTCGCTGGGACGAGATAAAAGAGCAATTGCTTCAAGGACAACAATCTCATGATAGACACGATATAATTTCGAGGGTGTTTCCACTAAAGGTGCAAAAGATCACGAACTTATTGACAAAGGGCAAAATATTTGGTGAAGTGCGATGCTATATGTACTCAACGGAATGGCAAAAGAGAAGTCTTCCACATATTCATATTCTTTTATGGCTTCACAAACGTATTACTCCGGATCAAATCGACAATATAATTTGTGCTGAAATACCGGATCCCAAACGTGACCCAGAGTTTCACGAAATCGTTAAATGTAATATGATACATGGTCTATGAGGAACTTTAAATCGAAAGTCACCATGTATGAAGGATAACATGTGCAGTAAACGACACCTCAGGGCCCTCATAACGGAAACTCATACTTGTGAAGACGGTTATCCGCAGTACAAGAGACGTTTACTAGATGAAGGTGGGTTCTCTGTTGATATCAAAGGCACAAATATAAATAATCACTGGGTAGTCACTTAAATGTGGAATATTCTCATTCGGTGAAATCAATAAAATACGTCTGTAAATTCAGGCGGTTCAGACCAGGCATCGTTTGCTTTAGATATAGAATGAGAAGGATGAAGTTAAAACCTACACAAGTGGAAGATATATAAGTTCATCAGAGGCAGTATGGCGAATCCTTGAATTTCCCATTCATGAGCGTTTCCCTCCCGTAGTCCACCTCGCTGTTCATTTGGAAAATGACCAAATGGTTTGTTTTAATCAGCAAAATCTGAGTGAAAGAGTGAATAGTTCTCCAAAAACCACACTCCTATCCTTTTTCGATTTGTTTAAAATGGAAAACTTTGCGAAAACATTGCTCTACCTAGAAGTACCTGCATACTACTTTTGGGATGAAAGAAAGCTCCAAAAGAGAAAGAGAGGAGCAAACGTTGAAGGCTGGCCAGGTGTCAAAAAAGAGCATGTGGCGACTCACACATTTATTTATTTTATTTAAAGAAATAATAATTATTCCACAGATATGTATGTATAAAATTTAATATTATTATTATAATATTTATCTTGTTTATATATCTACAATACAATTACAATCACACACACATATATATATTATACTAATTCTATTTATTATAGTACATTTTATTTTAGTATTGTATTATAGTATAATTCTCGGCGCCGGCCGGTCGAAGGACATTGGAAACAAACATTCAATTTAAGTTTTATTATCAACACCGTGTACCTGAGTACTGTGCCTACGTCGCGATATGTTCAACGACCAGCCAGTCACGATCTAGCCGTCTGACGCGAATACTGTGCCACTTGCGCCTACGCCGACCTTTGCCCTTACGTATAACAAGTATTGTTCTAGTGTTCATTTCCTATTTTATGTTAGTGACTTGTAAACTGTACTTTCTGCTATCATCTCTTATCTATTTGTAATCGTATTTATCGCCTTCTGCTTCTTCATGTGAGACTGTTTTCTATGTGTTGTACCGTGAAATAAATAACTGTCTGACCGTGATTTATTTGTTTATTCCGGCGACGGACTTACCATCTGGTACACCATACTACCACAACCTTACACTCCATAACTGGTGACCCCGAGCAGAACATTTAAAAAAGATGAGTAGTGACGGTAGTGACACAACGCATTCGCAAAGAAGGGCGCGGTCAACAAAAAAACGTGAGCGCGTGTCCATTGACTCGCACGATAATGCATCCGATATATTTCGTGTTGGCGTGAAAATACCACCGTTTTGGCCTGAAAAACCGACAATATGGTTTTCGCAAATAGAAGGTCAGTTTAGCATATCGAGAATCACGGACGACTTGACGAAGTTCCACTACGTCCTTTCGCATTTAGACCGGCAGTATGCAGTAGAGGTAGAAGACATCATTACTTCGCCTCCAGCCACGGGGAAGTACGAGAAACTTAAAAGTGAGCTAATCAAGCGTCTCTCTATTTCTAAAGAGAGAAAAGTGAAACAGCTCCTACAGTCGGAAGAGTTAGGTGATCGCAAGCCATCACAGTTCCTGCGTCACCTGCAACACCTCGCTGGCCCTACGATACCAGACGATTTTTTGAGGTCACTTTGGACGAGCCGCCTTCCAAGCAACCTGCAGACCATCATCGCATCCCAGATGAGCCTGTCCCTCAGCGAACTCGCTGACCTGGCAGACAGGGTCCACGACATCTCACCGGCATCGCCACTGGTTGCAGCAACATCCAGCTCCAGAATGGACTCCACATTAGAAATTATGGCACGGCAAATCACGGAACTGACGAAACAGGTTAGTGCACTCACAACGAGACTTAATGACCGCTCTCGTCCCCGCCAACGACAGACGTCACGTGGGCGAAGCCGTACGCCATCAAGAAGGTCCCAGTCTAATTATAGGAAGTTCCCCAACTGTTGGTACCATCACAAATATGGCAGCAAAGCGAAGAGGTGCATCCAGCCATGTGACTACAGGTCGGGAAACGCAACAGGCAATCTATAATGGCGACTGAAGATTGCCCGTCCCCTACTACTGGTCGCCTTTTCGTGACAGATCGCAGATCGCGCGTTCAATTCCTGGTGGACACTGGAAGCGACTTATGCGTCTTCCCTCGATCTGCGCTTCATCAACGACGTGCGAAGACGGACTACCAACTGTGTGCAGCCAACGGTTCGCCAATAAGTACTTATGGTTATGTTGAGCTCAACTTAATTTAGGCCTACGTAGAGACTTTGTGTGGCGCTTTACTGTAGCTGATGTAACCAAAGCTATTATAGGCGTAGATTTTTTGTCACATTTTAACCTTATTTTCGACGTTCGTAATAAGCTTTTGATTGATGGCACTACTAAATTGTCAGCTGTAGCTTCTATTGCTTCTAGCGGTAGCCATATTTTGAGTGTAAAGGTCGTGACTGGTGATTCTAAATTTCATAAAATACTTTCTGAATTTCCAGAACTGACACGACCGGCAGGCGCTCATCGCACACCCAAGCATCACACAGTACATCACATCCGTACCACGCCAGGCCCTCCAGTATCATGTACACCACGCAGACTCGCCCCGGATAAGCTGAAAATTGCCAAGCTTGAGTTCGAGGCAATGTTGGCTAATGGAACTGCTCGTCCTTCCGAGAGCCCCTGGTCGTCACCACTACACCTCGCTCCCAAAAAGGACAATGGTTGGCGACCATGCGGTGACTATCGCATGCTTAACGCCCGGACAGTGCCAGATAAGTACCCTATCCGACACATACATGACTTTGCCCACAATTTATCTGGTTGCAAAATTTTTTTCAACCATAGATCTGGTGAAGGCGTATAACCAGATACCAATATTTGAGGCGGACATTCCCAAATCTGCCATTACGACACCTTTTGGACTCTTCGAGTTTCCATATATGACGTTCGGATTGCGCGGAGCTAGTCAGACGTTCCAGAGGTTCGTTGATGAGATGACCCGTGGTCTAGATTATTGTTACCCATATCTTGACGATTTCCTCATATTTTCACGCGATGAATTAGAGCATGAAGAGCACCTTCGTCAAATATTTACGAGGATGAAGGATTATGGCATGCTCATCAACACCGCTAAATGCGTTTTCGGTGCGTCAGAGGTAACATTTCTAGGCTACCACATCTCACAACATGGAACGAAACCTCTGGAAGGTAAAGTTCAGGCTATAAAGGAGTACCCTGTCCCTAAAACAGCCAAACAGCTTAGGAGGTTCTTGGGCATGATAAACTTTTATAGGTTTATCCCCAAGCTGCCATCAAGCCCTTGAACGCCTTACTGACTGGCGCCATTAAAGCATCGCATCCGGTCCATTTATATGGAGACTCTTTGAAAGCCTTCGCAGAGTGCAAGGAAAGTTTATGCAATGCAGCGTTGTTGGCACATCCTGACTCAAAGGCAAAGCTAGGTCTTGTAACTGACGCTTCTGATATTGCAATCGGTGGAGTCTTGCAACAGCAAATAGGTGGTGATTGGCACCCTAGCCTTTTCTCTCTAAAAACTGAGCCCGTCGCAAAGGAAATACTCACCATACGATAGGGAGCTCCTTGCTGTTTACGAGAGCATCAGGTACTTTAGACATTGGCTAGAGGCAACACCATTCACCATCTATACCGAACATAAGCCGCTGTGCTTTGCATTTCGCGAGCGAAAGGCAAATTGCAGTCCACGGCAATTTAGGCATCTAGACTACATATCACAGTTCTCAACCGACATACAACACATCGCCGGGAAAGATAATGTCGTTGCTGACACGATTTCCCGGGTTGAGCAGGTCGATGAACTGCTAAGCCCTGTAGATCTAGATGTCATTGCCAAGGCTCAAAACTCCGATCCTGAATTTGCAAATTTACTAAGGCAGGACACATCCTTACAAGTTGAAAGGATAAGGATACCTGGTAGTCGCAATGAACTGTACTGCGACGTCAGCACAACGACTCCCAGGCCTTTAGTCCCTAAAGCCTTACGCAAACGAATTTTTGATAGCTTGCACTCGCTAAGCCATCCGGCTCTAATGCTAGCGCAAAACGTGGCAGAACGCTTCGTCTGGCCACTGATGAGGAAAGACTGTCGCGAATGGTCTAAGGCGTGTTTGGCTTGCCAGCGCACAAAAGTAAATCGACACGTTTCGACACCTTTTGGTACGCTCGATTTACCTACGGCGCGATTCAAATACGTCCACTTAGACCTTATCGGACCTTTACCTCCGTCTGGTGATTATCGGTACTGTTTAACAGCTATCGATCGCTTCACGCGATGGACTGAAGCTGTACCACTAACAGATATCACCGCGGAATCAGTGGCTAAAGCGTTTTTATTGGGATGGATAGCGCGATTCGGTTGCCCTACCGATATTGTTACCGATCGCGGTAGGCAATTCGAATCAGCGCTGTTCGCGCAGCTATCAAAATTCATTGGCTTTAAGCATCGCAGGACCACCAGCTATCACCCTCAATGCAATGGTCTCGTCGAGATTCCATAATTGTGCAGCAACAGCATATTGCCATGCCGATAGCAGCTGGACTGAAGCTTTGCCAATTGTGCTTCTCGGCATAAAGCTCTTTCAAAGAAGATCTTCAGTCTTCCTCAGCCGAGTTAGTATACGGCGAGCCATTGCGACTGCCTGGTGAATTTTTTGACCACAAAATTGACAAATGTACGACCGATATAACGGACTTTTCAGCCGCATTAGATCATTTGCCAATAAGCTACAGCCAGTCCCAACCTCACACCACGCAAAAACAAAATCTTTATTTATAAAGATCTAACATCTTGTTCGCATATTTTCCTAAGAAGATAGTTTGAGAGGTGCGTTACAACCGGCATATACTGGCCCTCACGAGGTGGTTGAGAGAAATAAAACCTTCAAAATCAGAGTAAAGGCAAAGTCGTGACAGTATCGGTAGACCGACTGAAACCAGCCTACATACTGTCCTCAGACCACTCCAACTCCTTCTCCACCACTTAAAACTATTCCTAATCCCACACCTACTCCACTTCCAAATATCAGCCCATCGTCAACAACTGCGTGCAAATCAACTCGTTCTGGGCGCAGAGTACATTTCCAGATTATTATCGCCCGTAGACACGGTCTCTGGAGGGAGTGATGTGGCGACTCACACATTTATTTATTTTATTTAAAGAAATAATAATTATTCCACAGATATGTATGTATAAAATTTAATTTTTTTTTTTTATTGGACAGGGGCAAACGAGCATGCGGCTCACCTGATGGTAGTGACTACCGCCGCCCATGAACAACTGCAACACCAGGGGAACCAGAGGAATTGCAGATGCGTTGCCGGCCTTTAAAAGGTAGGCTCTTTCTTGAAGGTCCTAAGTCGTATCGGTCCGGAAAAATCGCTGGTGGTAAACTATTCCACAGGAAGTTGTGCGAGGAAGAAACATCTTCTAAATCGCACAGTGGTGGACCGCCAATCATCCAGATGGTGTGGATGGTATCGGAGTTCTGCCGCGATGTGCGTTCGTGAAATTTGGCGGCTGGGATTAATCCGAACAATTCCTAGGCACTCCCGTGGTAAATGCGAGAAAAATGCGAGATGCAACATCTCTTCGCAGCGCCAATGAATCGAGCCGATCGGAAAGGACTCGGTCGTCGACGATTCGAGCCGCTCTGCGCTGGATGCGGTCAAGTGGAAGGGCTGGCACTGGGGCTGGCCCAGAGATGGGAACAGTATTCCATGAGGCCGACCTGCGCCTTGTAAAGTTGCAGGCGTTGTGCCGGCATGAAATACTGTCCCGCTCTGCTAGCACGCCAAGCTTTTAGAGGCCAATTTGGCCTTCTCTTTGAAGTGACCACGCAACTGCGCCACTCGAAATGTCGACGCCGAGGATTCCGATACTGGCTGCGGCAAAGTGCTGCCAAACTGAGGAGATACGACAAAGGGTTCTTTTAGCGGTAAACGCGCAAACTTGTGTCTTCTGAGGATTAAACTGGACTAGATTTAGTCGCCCCAATCCGAGACTTTGTTCAGCAAGACTCGACTTCGAACCTGGTTTGTTCGGTACTCAGCGACGTTTTCCCGAAATATTCGCACGGCCGGCGTATAGAGCATCTGATGCTATCATCCGCATAGCAATGAATGCTACCGGTTTGCAACATATCATTGATATGCAGAAGAAACAGCGTTGGTGATAGCACGCAGCCTTGTGGAACACCAGCGTTAATCGGCTTGTAGTCGGAGCATGCACCGTCTACAACGACCTTGATGCTCCGATCTGCAAGAAAGCTGGTGATCCAATTGCACAATTTCTCAGGAAGCCCATAGGAAGGAGCTTCGAAAGAAGCGCTTTGTGCCAAACCCGATCGAAAGCCTTCGCAATGTCAAACTAACGTTGTCCCCTTGGACTCTACTGCCTCCGCCCATCTATGGTAAGGTAGACCAGAAGATCACCAGCTGACCGACCCCGACGAAAACCGTATTGGCGGTCACTAATCAGCTGGTGATCCTCAAGGTACCGCATGAGCTGGCAGTTTATAATGGACTCCATTATTTTGGAGAACAAGGGGGTGATGGCTATAGGCCTGTAGTTGGACGGGTCTGAAACAGTCGCCTTTTTGGGATCGGTTGGACAAAGCTGTCTTCCATGATTTCGGGACTACGCCTAGGAGTAGGAGTACCGAAAAGACGCGTTAGAACCGGTGCCAACTCCGGGCGTCTCTTGGGTGAATTCCGTCAGGCCCACTCGACTTGTGAATGTCCAGGGAGAAGAGTGCTTTGCGAACCGAGCGCTGTGAGAACCGCACATCCGGCATGGAGCACTCACACCGCGGGATGGTCGGCGGTGTGTTCCCCAAATCATCAAGAGTCGAGTTGGACGCAAAAGCGAGCCTAAAGGTCGGCTTTTCTTTGCGGCGTGGGCCAGTGAGTCGTCCTCCTGTGCAGAGATGGTAGTGATGGCACAGAAATTCCCTTGGACAGCCTTGGCGAGAGACCAGAATGCACGGGTTCCCGAAGGAAGGCGAACTAGTTTCTCGCCAATTCTGCCTATGTGCTCAGACTTTGCCTTGGCACAACACTTTTGAAGGACCTGGAGGCGAAGTTATACTTCTTTTTAAGCATGCTGGTGTTTACATCCCGAGCCGCCGAAGCCTCAGCCCAGGCCTGATAGCACTCCTGCTTACTGCGTAATGCAGTCTTGGGAGCGACCAAACCAAGGCTGCGATCTGCCTCCGATGGGTACCACAGATGATGGAATAAATAGTTCCATTCCCGTAGCACCACATCAGTGACAAGTCAGCAACAGCGCTGGGATCATCCGGCGAAGCAAACCCGCCCCCATGGGTGGGATGCAAAGAAAGACCGCATTCCGTCCCAATCCGCCGACCTGTAATGCCAAACACGGCGGCAACCTGCAAAACGCAACCGCGAGGGGCGTGAGTGGCACCACTCCGGATCAGACAATGGTCCGAAGAGCCGAGAGGGCATCGACGAAACCTGATATCCGTCCGGATGAGAGGTCAGCAGAAGGTCAACAGGAAGGTATGATCCTTCACATCTGGAATCCGCGTAGGCGAAGTAACCAGCTGTGTCAGACCATATGCCAAGGCAAAGTCATAAACAGATCTCCCATGATCGGTTAAACGTGAACCGAGCCATTCGGCGTGGTGGGCGTTAAAATCGCCAGGACCACGATCTCTGCGGATGGGACCTGTTGTAGCAAGGAATCTGTAGCCATTTGGACGTGGTCGATGAGTCGGTCTGTTTCGGCATTACCGCTATGGGACCTATAGAGGCACCCGTAGACGCGCGGATGGTCGTCGCTATCTACGCGTAGCCAAAGGATGGACAGGTCCGTACCTTCAAGACTGCCGAGGCGTCGAGAACAGATGTCCTCTCTGACGTATACGCAAACTCCAGCCCGAGGCACAAAGGTGTTCAATTTGTACCGGTAGGAGAGATACGAAGTATCAGCCGGAGAGGACACCTGCGTCTCGGTCAGAAAGAGCAAGGCCGGCTTCGCCGTCTCGAGATGGTAGTGGACGGCGTTTAGGTTCGAGTGAAGTCCCTGATGTTGCAGAAATCACGGATAGCGTGGCAGGGTCTAACGGTCTTGTTGCTCAGTTTGCTGAGCAGTTATTGTTTTGAGCGATTTATTTAGAATACGCGAGGGCAGCCTGAGCACCCACGCTCAGGGTGGAGTAGCATGGTCGTGGATGCTCAGCGAGGGATTCTCCAGGGTGCTGGTACCCTCTGGGGTGATCTAATTTAATCCGCTACCATGTTGATGGGGATTGGGCCTCTCGGTCACCTGCACTCACCAGACGAAACGACTCCAGGCCTTTAGTCCCTAAAGCCTTACGCAAACGAATTTTTGATAGCTTGCACTCGCTGCCATCCCGGCTCTAATGCTAGCGCAAAACTTGTGGCAGAACGTCGTCTGGCCACTGATGAGGAAAGACTGTCGCGAATGGTCTAAGGCGCGTTTATTTGCCAGCGCACAAAAGTAAATCGACACGTTTCGACACCTTTTGGTACGCTCGATTTACCTACGGCGCGATTCAAATACGTCCACTTAGACCTTATCGGATTCCGTCTGGTGATTATCGGTACTGTTTAACAGCTATCGATCGCTTCACGCGATGGACTGAAGCTGTACCACCAACAGATATCACCGCGGAATCAGTGGCTAAAGCGTTTTTATTGATGGATAGCGCGATCGGCGTTCACCGATATTGTTACCGATCGCGGTAGGCATCTGAATCAGCGCTGTTCGCGCAGCTATCAAAATTCATTGGCTTTAAGCATCGCAGGACCACCAGCTATCACCCTCAATGCAATGGTCTCGTCGAGAGATTCCATCGGCAATTGAAACAGCAATTATGCCATGCCGATAGCAGCTGGACTGAAGCTTTGCCAATTGTGTTTTCGGCATAAGAAGCTCTTTCAAAGAAGATCTTCAGTCTTCCTCAGCCGAGTTAGTATACGGCGAGCCATTGCGACTGCCTGGTGAATTTTTTGACCACAAAATTGACAAATGTACGACCGATATAACGGACTTTTCAGCCGCATTAGATCATTTGCCAATAAGCTACAGCCAGTCCCAACTCACACCACGCAAAAAACAAAATCTTTATTTATAAAGATCTAACATCTTGTTCGCATATTTTCCTAAGAGAAGATAGTTTGAGAGGTGCGTTACAACCGGCATATACTGGCCTCACGAGGTGGTTGAGAGAAATAAAAAACCTTCAAAATCAGAGTAAAGGAAGTCGACAGTATCGGTAGACCGACTGAAACCAGCCTACATACTGTCCCACTCAATGACCCCACTCCAACTCCTTCTCCACCACTTAAACTATTCCTAATCCCACACCTACTCCACTTCCAAATATCAGCCCATCGTCAACAACTGCGTGCAAATCAACTCGTTCTGGCGCAGAGTACATTTTTCAGATTATTATCGCCCGTAGACACGGTCTCTGAGGAGTGATGTGGCGACCACACATTTATTTATTTTATTTAAAGAAATAATAATTATTCCACAGATATGTATGTATAAAATTTAATATTATTATTATAATATTTATCTTGTTTATATATCTACAATACAATTACAATCACACACACATATATATTATACTAATTTATTTATTATAGTACATTTTATTTTAGTATTGTATTATAGTATAATTCACGGCGCCGGCCGGTCGAAGGACATTGGAAACAAACATTCAATTTAAGTTTTATTATCAACACCGTGTACCTGAGTACTGTGCCTACGTCGCGATATGTTCAACGACCAGCCAGTCACGATCTAGCCGTCTGACGCGAATACTGTGCCACTTGCGCCTACGCCGACCTTTGCCCTTACGTATAACAAGTATTGTTCTAGTGTTCATTTCCTATTTTATGTTAGTGACTTGTAAACTGTACTTTCTGCTATCATCTTTATCTATTTGTAATCGTATTTATCGCCTTCGCTTCTTCATGTGAGACTGTTTATGTGTTGTACCGTGAAATAAATAAGTGTCTGACCGTGATTTATTTGTTTATTCCGGCGACGGACTTACCATCTGGTACACCATACTACCACAACCTTACACTCCATAAGCACGTTCTGGGCAGGGTTTATACTGTGCATCCGAACAATACGGAATGCTATCACCTTCGCATGCTTTTTCATGAGATCCGGGGCCCAATTTCGTTTGAAGCGTTAAAAAATGTGGATGGTCACGTATATTCCACGTTCCAATCAACGTGAAAAGCTCTCGGCTTGCTTGAATGAATGATGATAAGCATTTTTTCGCAGCAATGGAAGAGGCAGCACTTTGCCAATTACCGCAAATGATTCGGGATCTTTTTACGATTATTTTAGTGTTATGCCAAGTATCAGACCCTTTAAAATAGAGAATAGAGAGATAATAGAGAGAAAAATAGAGAGTGTCTTAAAGAGACAAATTACGACTTAGCATCTTTAGAAAACAGTTAAAAATAATGAAGGATCACTGAATAACGAACAAAAAGCAGTTTACAATCAAATTAACACAAAAATTGAAACAAATGAGGGTGGAATATTCTTTTATGATGCTCCCGGTGGAACAGGCAAAACATTCCTCATAAATTGCATATTAGAAAGAAGTACTATGGAATTGCTTTGGCTGTGGCTTCTTCTGGAATCGCAGCTACACTGCTTGAGATTGGACGAACTGCTCATGCTACCTTCACGTTACCACTCAATTTAACAACAGCTGATACTCCCATTTGTAATATATCGAAACAAAGTAATTTTGCTGGAGTATTAAAACAAACGAAAATGATAGTGTGGGATGAAATAACCATGGCTCATAAGGGTGGCGTAGAGGCTTTAAACAGAACTCTACAAGATATAACAGGAATGTTTTATGCGGGTACACTTAGGAGAAAAAGAATCTGCTGGTGGATTTGCGAATCTCTTACTTGAAATCGGCAACGGTGATTACCCGATAAATGACGGAATGATAACCATCCCTGATAATTTGTGCACAGTTGTATTTACGTTACAGGAGTTAATATCCAAAAGAACAATGGCGAAATAATATGTCAAATATTTTGAAGCGTCTTGAGTTATAATTCTTAAAGGACGTAATAAAACAATATATTGCATTTTATCAAATAAACATCAAAACTAGTAAAAGCCAGAATAAAAATCACTACCTTTTTGGAAACATAATTGATTGTAATCAAATGGATATCGCTTCCGTCACTTAGTGTGACCAGTTTATAATTACAACACTTTCGTAGTTAAAAATAATTTTAAATTCATCTTGTTGCATCTGGTTTAAGATAAAATAATATAATTATTATTGCGTATTATATCATTTAAAAAAAAAGTTACATAAGAATATTAAAAAAATATGTAGTATTTTCTTATATATTTTTGGAATTCAGATTGTTTAGTAAGAAACAATATAAATGCTATAGCAACACAATTACGACAATGTCTAAATGACGGGTTTTTTTGGCGGGATTTCCAAACGTGGCGGTCGATTTAATTATTATTACTGTTTTTCGTTAAAATATCCTTTGTAAATATTACCAAAACTTATTTTAGTCAGTATAAATAATTGTACATTTTGTTAATTACTAAAATGAATGATCCGGAGGACCCAGGTGGAACCCGGAAACGATCCAAAATTGTTCGTAAAAGAGGTACGAAGAAATGTGGACCTGAAGTAGGCGGCGGTGAGGATAACTTTATTCCGTTTTTTAAGCCAGGTTATCTGAGACTTTATCCTGAACATTGTACAAATACGGACTTCAAAGTTTTTGTTGAAAGCCAGGACCAAACGTTAAACTTGGAAATAAAAGCCCAGTTTATTTAAATCATATTTTTACTTCGGAGGTGAAAGGTGTGGTAGCTTTACATAGAGTTAATGCCAACAAAATTGCGGTTGTTTTTAAACAATACAACACTGCAAATAATTTCATCACAAATACAGACTTTTTAACAAAGCACAACTTGAAAGCATATTCCTGCAGCGCAGATAGAAAAAACTGGAATCATACGGTATGTGCCTACCAACATTTCGAACAAGGACTTATATACAAAATTGTCTTCGATCTATGAAATTATTTCAGTGAGAAGATTCACGAAAAAAAAATGAATGAATGATGAAAAAAATGTTCTGCCCGACAACATCCAATATGACCTATTTTCGTTCAGGGTATTTGAATATGTCCCGCCGTTGCAGCAATGCTACCGGTGCTTCAAGTTCAACCACCCTGCGAAAATGTGTAATGGTAAACAACGTTGCTCGATATGTGCTGGGGAGCATAATTTCAGAGACTGCTATAAAAAAGAGAACCTGTGTTGTGTCAATTGCAGTGGCCCTCACCTGGCCATTTCCAAATCTTGCCCAATAAAAATGAAAAAAATACTTGAAAAAAAGGGTAATTTTTTTTCATTACTTATGCCTCTGTGGCTAATACAATTAAGTCTCTACTCCGTCTTTACCTGCACAGTCGAGCAACACTGTTAAGACCCTACCAGCAATAAGCCAAAATGTACATAAATTAAATAAAAATGTAAAAATTGTCAATAATGTAAATAAAACAGTGCCTGATCCCAACTTGAACCAAACTCAACTTAAGGCTCAAATTGCAAACAATAAGAATATTCTGATGGCAATGGTCCAAACTTTAGTTGAATTGGGTAATAAAACAGATAATGAACCTGTGACTACACTGTTCATTAAAGACTTACTTTTAAAAAATCTGTCATATTAATGGACAGTACAGTACAGAACATACAGCAGTTATGTATAGCTCAGTACAATATTCAAAGTATACATAAGAAAAAACCCTTATTGTCTAAATTTTTAGATGAGCAAAATGTTGATATCTGTCTACTCAATGAAACTTGGCTGAAAGATACTCAGCATTTTAAAATTTTGGGATATAATTCCCACTATCATAACGCCCAAAATGAGCACGGTGGAGTAGCAATTTTGATCAAACCGTATTTTAAATATAATATAATTCAAACCAGATTTTACCAAGACATTCAGACTTTGGCATTATCGTTATATGTAAGTGGTAAACAATTAATGATTTTATGTGTATACTGCCCTCCCTCGTAACATATGTAAAATGGTAACTTCAGAATAAGTAAATTGCGTAATATAATTAGAGATTTGCCTAAGCCAATATATGTGGCTGAAGATTTCAACGCTCACCATGTGGCGTTTGGGTGTATGACCACGAAAAGTCAGGGTCAACAGTTATACGATCTAATTGATGAATTTGATCTATGTGTCCTTAACAATGGTAGCTTCACTACTATTAATTATCCTAACCGAAATCCATCGGTTATTGATGTCAGCTTTTGTAGTGCTCCAATCACTCCACTATGCGAATGGTGGGTGCATGATAATTGTATGGAAGCTATCATTTTCTACTTACTCGTGTTTTATTGTCCGTTGATAGATACCAAATTAATCCTCCCATTGAAAAATTCTTATACAATAAGACAGACTGGACGAAATACAACGAGCTGTCTATAACTACTTTTTCTAATTTTAAAGTTAATAATGAGAATCCATTACAGTCATATGACGAATTTATCGAAAGGCTTGATACGCTTAAGAGGGACACTGTGCCAAAGTTTGTCAAAGCAAATAGCTATCGTTGCAAACCTCCAGCACCTTGGTGGAGTGACACATGTGAACAGAGTGTTATTAAAACTTATGAAGCTTTAAAACTGTACAGAAGGGATCCAACCATTGATAATTACATTAATTACAAAAGACTTAATGCTGTTAAGAAAAAGACTATTTCAGAACATAAACGCAATGGTTGGGCGAACATCTGTAATACTTTTAACAGAACTACACCTGCTAGTACTATTTGGAAACACATCAAGTTATTTAAACGAATAAAATGCAATAATAGAACATATAAAGACGAATTTGTTGTCCCTCTCTTAGAAAAATTATCTCAAAATGGATGTAGGGTTATTGATAATCTAGAAAGTTATTTTCAAATTAATAACAGCCTTCAGAAGTCCAGTTTCCTCATAGAACCCTTTACTTGGAGTGAGTTTTGTACAAGTTTACAATCCAGACGAAACACAACCCCTGGTTTAGATGATTGTCCATACATTTTGATCAAAAACCTAAATCAGTCCGTTCAAAAGAAACTATTAGCTAATCTCAATGCTCTTTGGCACTTAAAAAAAATTCCTGAATCTTGGAAAACACAGTGTGTAATCCCTCTACTTGAGCTTGACAAGCCACCTGAAGATCCCAACTCATATCGTCCCATATCTTTGTCATCTTGTGTTGGAAAGCTTAATGAAAACATGATAAAGATGCGTCTTGAGTATTATGTAGAGGCGAACAACATCATTCCACATGTTCAATATGGCCGGAGAGGGAGAAGGTGCTGACAGCTTCATCTCTCTCTTGTCAGATCTGAAATATGCCAATAATAATAATAAGTCTAGTGTTTGTGTTTTTCTGGATGTTGAAGGTGCGTTTGATAATGTAGATCCTGGCATTTTGGTTCAAGTTCTTTCTGACACTGGTATACCAGGCATACTTTGCCATTGGTTATATAATTTTTTAACAGATAGAACTTTGTATATAAGGCATAATAATATTCTCCATGGTCCCAGAAGTGTCTCCAAAGGTACAATGCAGGGGGCTACATTATCTCCATTTTTGTACAATATATATACTAGTCAAATTCTTAATTTTGTAAATATAGAAGGTGTAAATATTTTACAATTTGCGGATGATCTTGTAATATATTGTACAGACCATAATGTAGATATAGCTGTAAAAAGTATAAATAATGCTTTAGATCAATTGTACATATATTATAATAACAAGTTGGCGCTACAGATTAACCCCAACAAAAGCAAGGCCATGATTTTTAGTAAAGATTTTCCCTCTAATGGCATACTCTACAATAATCATCCAATTTCAGTTGTATCTAACCATAAATTCCTGGGTGTTGTCATTGATAACAAACTTTGTTTTGATTTGCACATCAATCACATTATAACTAACTCTCTTAAGGGCTTAAATATTATAATATGTTTAGCTGGTGTGACTTGGGGTGCAGACCCCAAAGTTTTAAGTATGCTATATAAATCTATAGTCAGAAGCCACTTCGACTACAGTTGTTTAGCCTACTCAAATAGTATGTGTAAAAAACTAGACATAATTCAAAACAAAGCTCTGAATTATTTCTTATGTGTTCAACTCCCATACGAGCTATGGAAGTTGAAACCAAAATAATGCCACTGTGTCTTAGAAGACTTCTGCTAGTAGAGAGATATTTACTAAAGCTGTTATCTGGTAATGATAATGTTCTCCAAAAAATAGTACCTTTTCCTGTACAACGCTCGGCCCAGCAGACCTCGGGAGGTAAGCTTTTACGAGGTTATTTCCCAGTTCTGCCTCTCATTGTACAGCAAATGAATGAAGATTTTAAAAATATAATTAAACAATCAAAGTGGACATGCTACACATACCCATATTCCTGTATTATATTTGAGATCAAAATTGTTACTAAAAAATTTTTTAATAATTGTGAATTATTAAGTTTTCTTTCCGACAATAACTACTATACTTTGTATACAGATGGTAGCAAAAGTGAGCTCTTTGTGCGCAGTGCTGTTTATGATCCCCAATCCAAGTTTGGTCAAAGTTTTCTTCTGGACCCTAAATGCAGTGTTTTCACTGCAGAGGTATATGCGGCCCTCGAGGCTCTGAAGAGGATCGCACATATAAATAGTTTTAATAATTTTTTAATTTTAACAGACCGCTTAAGTATGGTCCAAAGTTTAACCAATCTCAGATTTGACTTTAAAAAAAACTATATTTTGTATAATATTAAAAAATTGTTATTTAGTTATGCACAAAATGGTATACAGGTCTCTTTCATGTGGATTCCATCACATAGGGGCATAACAGGAAATGAGATAGTAGATAAAATTGCACATGATGGAACCAACATCTTGGATGTTAGCTCCATAGTAAAAGTACCTTTGACCGACTGTTATCAATCTATTTACAACCAGGTCAATAGTTTATGGGTCGAATTTTGGAAACAAGATCAAGAACAGAAGGGTAAATGGTATGAAAATGTTCAAGAAAACCTGCCTGTAGCACCATGGTATAACAAACTGAAAATGGCCAGTCGGGACTTTATTACGACTATAAACAGACTGCGTTTTGGTCACTCCACTGTCCCTGGCCCACCTGGCTCGGCATAGTGGAGAACAGCTACTGCACCTTCTGCAATAATTCTGTTGGTGATATCGAACATTTCATATTTACATGTGAGTGCTTTTCATTTGACAGATTGATTCTTGTCAGTGAAATTAGTGACATAGTGCAAAATCAAGTGACAGTGCAAGATCCCTCCCGCCGCCTGAGTGATATGTTAAAAAATAGATCCTATTACGTGCCTCTATATAAATTCATCAAAAATACAGTAGGGAAATTATAATAAACCGAATAAAAATACCAGGCCATAAACTACAAAAAAAAAATGTCTAAATGACGTTTTCGTTACGCGTCTCACACAAACCGCTCTCGCGCCGTTTGTGCTCTCTGTGTTTTGTGTTCTTGGTTTTGCCTTTTGATTATGCTCGTATAGTTTTCTTTTAAAATCATTTTTAAAAGAAAACTATGGCTAAACATATTATTTTGAATTCTCATTAGGCAGTGAATTCCTTAATAAGCGAGTAAATTCCTTAATAGAGAGCTTATTCTGCCCCACCAGTTGATTACTCAAAAATGAACTTGAAACGGTAATATACCTAATAGTGAGTAGTTATTAATAGAACATTAATATAAGATTAAATGACTGAAATACTTTAGGTCAAAAACTCATTAATTGATAATATATCTTGAACCATTTCAGTGACATAACTTCACATAACCTAGAAATCTTCAAAGCCTCGTAACAATTATTCCTGACTTCGTCGATAAAAAAATCTTAGACAAACAATCTCAGGTAAGGATGGTGAATAGCTTTTGATATTTTTGATGTAAAGACGCTTCCAGATTACCTGACATAAAAATTTGTATGGGAGTTCGCCATTGTTCTTTACCCAGATATTGCTCATATCTACGATAAGCCAGTGGAATGGTTTTGTAAACGTGCCATACTAACCCCGAAAAACGACCAAGCAGCGGCAATTAACTATATACTGTTAATGTATTTTGAGGGGAAGAAATGGTGTACACGTCAATAGACTCTGTGGTCAACACAGATGACGCAATTAACTACCCTTTCGAATTTCTTAATTCACTGAAACCATTGGGTCTTCCACATCATAAGCTTATTCTGCGCGTGGGCACTACTGTTATGTTGTTGCGAAATTTGAAACCTCCTCAACTGTGCAACGCAACAAAGTAAAAGCGTTACATCGCAATGTAGTGGAAGCCACAATTAAAACTAGAAGTGTGCAAGGGGAAACTGCATTTGTACCAAGAATTCCCTTGATCCCGTATGATCTTCCCTTTGAATTCAAACGAATACAGTTTCCCCTCAAAGTCTGCTTTGCAATGACCATAAACAAATCACAAGGGCAGACATTAAAATTTGCGGGTATAGACTTTAGGAAAAATTATTTTTCACACGGGCAATTCTATGTGGCTTGCTCTATCTATTACTGTGTGCCAAAATTATCAGTAGCCTGATAATTTTGGCACACAGTAATAGATTAGCAAAAAATGTGGTGTATAAAGAAGTTTTGTAGTTTACTAGCTTTTGCCCGCGACATCCAGTTATAATTGTGGCTTGTACCAGCAGACTCTTTTTCACACATGAGCGTGATATAACCGAACTCCACGCGGACAAAGTCGCGGGCAAAAGCTAGTTCCTGATATCATTTCCGTATGGCAATTCGCAATGCCGTGTTAGTCCCTTTTTTAATGTATGGTAGTGAAAGTTGGGTAATGCTGAAGAAGCAGAGGAGAATAAATGCTGTAGAAATACGGTCACTAAAAAGTATGTTAGGGCTGAATCTGAATAACAAAGTGAGAAATTGTGTGATAAGAGAAAAGTGTGGTTTGCAAGATGATGTTGTGGCCCGGTTTAAGAAAGAAATGCTTCGGTGGTTTAGTCTTGTAGAAAGAATGAACGAGGAAAGAGTAAGAAAGCAAATATATCTTGCAGAAGTGAACGGCATAGTCGGGAATGACCCTAGGCGAAAGTTTATCGACCAAATTGTCGATATATTGAAAATTGGCCAAATTAAGAGTACCCTTACCAACGAGCATGTATGCGTAGGTATATGTATGTAAAGGAGGCAAGAGAGGTATGTCAGTATCGTGCCAAATGGAAGTCCGTAGTCTCTGTCTATCCTTCTGGGTGATTGTATGTACAATGTTGTGTCTGTATGTACAATGTCTAATTTTCGTGTAATGGCGGTGTAAGAAAATATCATCATCTAGTGACTTTCGTAAGAGATGACTGTGGGAATAGTCAAAAGATCTTAGGGTTTCTGTTAAATGGTGGTATAACCATATTGTTTACGCCAGGTGTTAAGTAATCAGATCGGGGAAGGGCAGCAGCACCAAATGTACGAGACGTCTGGTACTGCGATCGTAAATCCACCTGTCGAGTAGGTTCATCAACAACTTGAGTGGGCTTAATGGAGTCTAACACATCTTTTCTACTACCCCCTATGCGCAGCCCCGAACTAATGGAAGATGGCTTTAGTGCACACAATACTTCAAAAAAGCGACCGCTCAGACCCATCTACAGGCCTATCGCCATCACCTCCTTATTCTCCAAACGTCCAATGTCACTTACTTTTTCTAATGTTTTTAACCTATCAAATAAATCACATCATTGAGTATTAATTGGACTGAGTTGTGCAGAAATAAACCACTCATAAACTGAACATTGTAATAATCCAGAGGCTCAGTATGTTCCCAAGTATGAAAGGTCATCCCAACATCTATATTAAATTTTCTTTAAAATAATATGCATTTTATACGTGGTAGAGCCAAGCTGCAGCTATATTATGGTTATATCATGAATAGGTCGACTCGATCGATATATATCATTTTATCAAGTTTTTGACACCATTGATCAACATACGCACCTCCCAGCTGCACGCTTGTCATTTAATTTATGCACTTACAGTTCTTGATACTTTTTATTTTCTATCCATTGAGTGACGACCAGGTAAGATATGCAGTAAGTCAATGGGTGCAGATGGCTCAGGATCTTGCTTTGTGGCTTTCCTTGGGGGAGCTCTATGTTCAGCAGTGGGCTTGTAAAGGGCTGTGATGATGATGATGTAATGATTTTATATCCAATATAAAAAGACAAAATATTAATGATAACTGAATACTCGCTTCGAGAACACGTTTTTCTACATTTCCACGCGTATGTTAAGAGGCTGTTAACTATAGATCAAACTAGTTCTCCGCAATTTATAAGCGGACAAGTAGAGTTTTATTTAATACTCGCTTCGAAAACACGTTTTTCTACATTTCCACGCGTATGTTAAGAGGCTGTTAACTATAGATCAAACTAGTTCTCCGCAATTTGTAAGCGGACAAGTAGAGTTTAATTTTAAATTAACATTGCTTATATACCGTGTAGTGGCGGTGTAAGAATATTCACTACCCCATAATATCATACCGTGGGTGTCGTAAGAGGCGGCAGAGGGAAACAAATCAAGAGTTGGGCAGCAGCGACTTCCTAATAACGACTAAAATAAAAAACTGCGGTTGCCAACACGCTTGGTAAGCTTAGCAACTATGGTAAATATTCCCCCTATGAGGCAATCTATGGGGGAGGCCTATGTACAGCAGTGGACTTGTGAAGGGCTGTAAAGATGATGATGATGATGGTGAATACAATAACTTGATCATTTATGATTCATAAGGTAGGGAATCAGTTTAAATGCATTTTTTTTAATTTAGTTTTTAGTTTCCGTGTATTGGTAGTAGAGAATCCACATCTTCATATCATCCCATTCCAATGGGTATCGTAAGAGGCGATGAAGTATGAGATGTCTTAGCAAGGTCTTCCCGATAAAAACTGCGGTTGCCCTCACGCCTCCAAAACTTACATTTCTAAACCCACTACGCCTGATAAACCCTTTTTATGTTTATATTTTTGATTATAATAATAAAAATCCCAGAACACACTAACCGATAAAAAAAATTATATGCTTTTACTTCGCTAACGTCCGTAACTAACATTAAGATCGACCGCAAGACTTGAAAAAAAGTTATAAAAATAAAAATAATAATTTATTCATTATTTAAGCATTACTCTGTACAATAGTTAAAGATGACATAATAAAAAATTATCAACAGTTACCTCCTTTTTATATATGTTTATGTTATATAATTTAGGCCTAAAATGTAGTAAAATCATTATTCTAAAGTTTACTTGACGAAAAATACATAACAATATTTCATTCATTTTTCATTCGTCGTTCCTATTTCTAGTCGATTTATGACAAGCCGATTCAACACTCAGAGGGTAACTAACGATGCACTTCCACAGTGAAGCTGGAACAAGGTATTGATTGAAACAATTCTCTCTTGTTCCTTATATATGTATTAGCAGGAAGTTGGATCAAATTTATGATATTACAGCGGTATACAGGCTAATTAATCCAGTTGATATGGCCATTGATCGAAGCTGATATATAAGCCATATAAACAGATATAATTTGCGTACTTTTACCCGTACAGTCTATGCAAAGTATAAGGAAGACGCTGCTGCCCATCTCCTGGTTTGTTTCCCTCTGTCGCCTCTTACGATACCCACGAGACGATATGGGGTAGTGGATATTCGTACACTGCATACACGATTTACTGATTACTACGTAATTTATTTTCTTTTATGTCATTTTAAATTATTAATCTATTTAACTCGTCACTCCATTTATTGGGTGTCACCCTACATTCGTTTACCGGTACGAGGCTGCCACTCGGGAATCTTCCTCATATTTTGGCCTAAACCTTCCTTAGACTAAGAAAAAAGAAGTGTTTACACTGCTGAATCCATCTATGTAATCCTGTTTTCTCAAATGTAAATACATTCAATAACACAGGAACGGTACCACTTTCATCAGAAGAATTTAATGAAAAGTCCCGCCATCGCAATTTTTAATTTAATGCTTCCATTTAGTTTTCTGAAGCGTCCGATTTTTGTAACTTGCTCTTTTATTAATTCATTGTTACGCTTGTTGCTTTAACAAAGTTAGATTCCTCCCGAGGTACACGTTGGCTTATCTTCCAAAATAATTTTTAAACAGCACAAAGTTTAAGAAAGAATGTATGTACCAGATTTTTACCCGACTGCCCCAGAAGGAGGGTAATCTTATTGGAGTATATTGCATGTATGTATGGATGCCTATTTCTATGGCACACTCTGTAGTTTAAACGGTTTGATAAATTTTAACATATATGGTGTCGTTAATATCGTAGTAGAAGAGACATAGTCTGTAAATTTCTTTTTCAGTAAACTTTTTTACGCAGTCGGATTTTTTAATTACTGTTTCAATCATCGGGCCTAGTTCACCTAAATTAAGCCTTATTTGCGAACACAGTAATCTACTGCGACTAACTTAACTTTAACGACCCATTTTGGTGGTAACGACGTTAATGGTGAAGAAACTATCCCAAAATACCAAATTTTTATGATGAATCTTTAACTATGTAAGGACTTTTTTTACCTTTAGTTCCATCTAGGTAGACCATCCTCGGACCGGTTTTGCGTGAGATGCGTTGTCACCCCTCAGGGTTACGATGGAATGCCTCGTTTCCAGTAAAAATGGTCTCCTTTTCTCTACACTCACCATACGAAACACAACAGCATTAAGCTGCTATTTTACGCTGGTATTCTGGAGAGCGTGGTCCTTCCTCGGTCGAGCGGACCCATTCGTGCTAGAAATATAATATAGCTGCAGCATCTACTACATAAAAAAACGTATATACAGATATAAAGAATGTCCACCGCTGAACATGGATTTATCTTAATAGTCACGCTAGGCAGGCGATCTATTGATGATCGCAGTACCAGACCTCTTGCACCTTTGACGTTGCTGTCTGTCTCAGGTCTAAGTATTTTACTTCTGACGTAAACGATATGGTTATATCGCCATTTATGGGAAACCATAAAATCTTTCTTCCATTCCCCATAGACGCCTCATGTGACACCCACGAGATGTAATAGAAGAATGAATGGACTCTATTACGTCGCCACCATCCGGTATAAACATTAAAATTTAATTGATATAATGAGCAGCCAAAGTGGAATTGGTTAAAAGATGACATACTTAAGCGGAATTCTAGGCTGAAAGGAATTCCAACCACCTAGTAGAGCACGGTAGCTAACGCCATGCATGCGTATTTAGGACGCATCGAGTATGCTCCGGTCATAAAGGTTTACATAACTATGCCACGTCGGTCGTCATACGTACAGCAATAGAGACAAATAAGTTTCCAGCATCTGTCTTTCCATCCGATTACAATGTGAGTGTCTTCAAGGCAAGAGTGAATAGGCTTTTGTTAAGTCAGTGAACTTCACCATCTTCGACTGCAACACGACTTATCATCAGTTGGGATAAAAGTTAAGCGCTGGCTTAGAATAGTAAAACAAAAAATCCAGAAAACATTTCGGTAAATTTTAAAATTAAAACGATTTTTAATTGTTCTCTTCTTTTAGAATATAACAAGAAATCGTGCAGAGGCAGTGTAAGAATATTAACTACTCCATATCGCCCTGTGTCGTAAGTGGCGACAGAGGAAACTCATACTAGGAGTTTTCATACTACTTTGTGGTATCGTTTACCACTGACGATTTTTCCGGACCGGTACGACTAGGAACCTTCAAGGAAAGAGAAAGTTCTTAAAAGGCCGGCAACGCTTGCAAAATGCAAAATTCCCGTGGTGTTGCAGTTATTCATGTGCTCGTTTGTCCCCTCTTATATAAAACTGCCTTGTCGGTCTAGTGGTCGTAAACGCGATTGCTAATGAGGTCTCAGGTTAGAATCACGGGTCGGTCCAATATCAGTTATTGGGTTATCCTGTCAAGAAATACACAGTAGCAGTCCGAAGTCAGGAAATTGGCGGTGTTTTACCTCCATGCCTCGGAAAGCACGTAAAGCCGTTGGTTCTGCACCTGATCGCTCTTCGGTCGTATCGGATTAGCGTCCCATTGGACTACGAGAGTGAGGGAATAGAGAGTGCTTTTGTATTTGCGCATACATTCATGCACTATAATCCTGTTCTGCGAAGATAGCTAGTCTCGATTTAAACTGATCACCATGACCAAAAGTCGGTCTGGAGGACATTGTTATAATATAAAAAAAATCAACGTATTTATTTTAAATTAAACTGTAACGCGTCTTCATTTTAATATACCCAATAAATGCTTACGCGGTGCGGTGACCGCGACGCCATTGAACCCTTTATAATATTCCTCTGGCTTTTAACTGAGATAGCATTAAAGTTTACAGCTGCGTACATATCTCTTATGATACGTATGTTCCACTGTGTCTCATTTTAGTAAGGACATTTTTGTTCTCTGTAAATTTTATTTATATAATTAAAGTGACAAACAAACTTATAGTCCACCTTCAAACAAAAAAGGCTGCATATGTTGTCACCACTGAAGACTAAGATGGCATGGATCACAGGCTGTAACTATACTGATTTATACCATTTAAACCGAACAGCTATGCACGAACAGCTGATTGGCAGAAATTGGTAGGTGGGTTGATCCTCAGACGGACTTGCAACGTTGTAGTTATATACATCTACTAGTAACAGTAAGTTTAATAATGGAGTATCTATATCTTAATATAGCTCAATATGCAATGTTTTTTAAGTTTAACAAGTTGCTTGAACCTGATTTCGCCAAGCGTTTCCTTCGATCCCCGGTCGCGACGTACCGTAAATCAATAATAATAAAGTCCTCCAGACCAATTTCGATCACGGTGGCCATTCTGAACGTGTATATAGTGCCTGAGAAAATACGCAAGCACAAGTGCACTCGTTTCCTAACTCTAGTCCGATGGATGGTAATATCATATGACTGAGATAGATCAGGCGCAGGGCCAACAGCTTTACGTGACTTTTGAGGTACAGGGGTGAATGAAACATCGCCAAATTCCTGACTCCGGGCTGCTATTAAGAACTTCTTGACAGAAAACCTCAATAACTGATTTCAACCTGTCCCGGGGATTCAAATCCGGGACCTAATTTATTTATGGGATAAAGGTGACAAACGAACACACATTCCACCTGATGGTAAGTGTTTGCTGTGGCCCATAGGCATCTACATCTTTACTGGATTACGAATCAAAATGCAGATGCGTTATCACCCTTGAGGTCTAAGTTAGAATGGCTCGTTTCCAGTAAAAAGGGTCTCGGGTTCTCTACACTCACCATATGAAACACGGCAGCGTTGAGTTGATAGTGATTGTAAGCGCGATTGCAAATCATGAACTTCATGATATGCAATCATGTTTACAACCACTAGACCAACAAGACATTAGTTTTATTCTAAATCAAATGAAATTACGCTCGTGTATATTACGTGAGAAACAGAACGTCGAGTTTATACGTACGCTTTATCGCTTAGTAGGCATAATATTTTATACTCTTTTAGTAAGTTATTGCTTTTTTATTATTTTTATCGTCACCTCATATTTGGGTCCAATGTTTCCCCATCTTCGTGACCGTCAACTTGTTGGCTACCTTCACAACAGCATGGGAGTACTGACTGCTTATGAAATAAGGCGGCCCACCATGACCAAATGCTTATTTTTAAACTTTTATTTATTTCATTGTGAGGACGAAGGGACTGTTTTCAATTTGAAACAATCAAGGTACTAGGAAAAAACTTCTAGTAAAACGCACAGTGGTGGACCACCAAGCATCCAGATGGTGTGGGTGGTATCGTAAGATTTATCCGTTGTGCGTTCGCGAAATTTGGCGGCTGGAATTAATCCGAACAATTCCTCAAAGCACTCAGTGGTAAATGCGATAGAAAATTCAAAGAGATGTAACATCCCTTCGCAGCGCCAGTGAATCGAACCGATTAGAAAGAATTCGGTCGTCGACAATTCATAAAAGTAGATTTATTTTTACGTAGGTCACTCAATAAGTTTTGAGATGCTCGAAATTTAAAAATGGAACGCACCCGTGTTATATGTTTCTAAAAAGCAAATTTATTTAAAAATAAAACTCCATAAGCCAATTGCTCAATATTAAAAAAAAAAAACAAAGTTCTATTAATTTTCCTGCAGTGCTTCCCGCGCTTTTCATTTAAAACGATGGATCTTAACCGTGAACATTTGCGCGCTATGATATATTTATGATTTTAAATTTGGTTTAACCGAACAATTAAGTTTACAACGGTTAAAATTAGCATAAGGGGACTCAGCTCCATCACGCGCAACAATTTTTAGGTGGTTTTCTGAATTCAAAAGGGGTAAAATTAATCTTAAATATGATCAAAGAACCGGGGGAAATCTTAAATATGATCAAACCCCGCAAACAGCAGTAACGGCAGAAAATGTATGAACTACTGAAAAGTTGGTGCGAGAAGACCCACGAATCACATATACGGACATCGAAAAGATTGTAGGCATTAGTTCGGGGAGCATTCATACCATCCTACATCAACATCTTGGAGTGAGGAAGTTTTGTTGTCGATGGATCCCTCGTTTGCTCTCCGAAAGCGAAAAACAGACTCGTGTGGATTGGTGCCATGAAATGCGTCTACGTTTTGGAAACGGGGCATCTAGGCATGTTTCAGAAATCGTTACTGGTGCCGACCCATGGATCTATCAATATAATCCGGAAAATAAAAGGCAATCATCGGTATGGGTCTACTCAGAAGGACAGTTACCGACAAAACTGCAAAGACCTCGCAACGTCGGCAAAAAAATGGTGGCTAGTTTTTTTTTGGAGCGGACATTTGTCGACGTCAATGCTGGGAAATTGTAGGTCAGTCAACTCTGAATGGTATACTACAGTTGCATTACCAAAAGCTTTAAAAGCTGTGCGGGAGAGAAGACCAAAGACCGGGCTTCGGGGAATCATGCTGCATCACGATAACGCCTCTTCACATACCTCCCTTAGAACAAAAGCATTTATTGAGGAACCTGGTGTTGAAACTCTAAGTCACCCACCCCACAGCCCTGACTTAGCTCCTTGTGATTTCTTTTTGTTCCCAAGAGTCAAAGTAAAAATAAAAGGCAAGTTTTTTTCAAGCGCCGAAGAAGCCGTGGGTGCCTACGAAGAAGCGATTTCCGACCTGTGGGATCAAGACTGGCAAAAGTGTTTTCAAAGCTGGTTTAGGCGAATGGAACTTTGTATAGAGTATGATGGAGAATATTTTGAAAATATGTAAAATAAATATTAACAGTATCTAGAATACTTTTTGTATATCTTAAAACTTATTGAGTGTCCTATGTAAAAAGAGTTAAAAATGTACAAAAAATTAAAGTGCAAACCACTGAGGCATTGCTTTGTGTATTAATATAACACTCTAGAAACTGACAAACTTTTATATCAAACTAACTTCGCAATTAATTGACATTGTGCAACAAAAAACTTCACCTCAGTGTCAACTAGCGACATCTATCGGTAAGCGGAAGATTATTAACCCTCATTGTCTTAATCGTCACGCTTGGCTTGTAGATTGATGATTACAGATTCGCATCTTTGATGCTGCTTCTGTAATGTATGAAACTTTTTTTTAAAGGATAAGGCAGACAAACGAGCACACAGTACACTTGATGGCAAGTGGTTGCTGTGGCCCATAGACTATCTATCCTCAATTAAGAATCAAAATTCGTAGTCACCCTTGAGGACTAAGATGGAATGCCTTGTTTCCAGTAAAAAGGGTCTCCGGTTCTCTACTCTCACCATACGAAGCATAGCAGCGTTAAGCTGCTATTTTACGCTGTTATTCTGTGAGAGCGTGGTCCTTCTCCGGTCGAGCTGACCCATTCGTGCTACAACTATACCACTTATATAGCTGCAGCGTGGCTCTACCACGTACATACATTCCTGTATACCATCACTACCTATATACATACATACTATACATTACGTATATACATTCACTGATATATTTTATATAGATTCAAATATAAAATATACCAGTGCCATAAATACAACGCTTTCTGAAATGGTAGGAGGCACATGCCTCCTCTCACATGCCCAGCTGTGGGACGTACATATATCAGCTTTAAATTTACTTTACGTTTATTATAATTATTGGACTTCGTTCTTCGATGTTTTAATTTCACGATTAGGAGGAGAAAGTGAAATACAGAGTTTTCTACTGAATGCAAATTTTATTAAAAGATATATCTATTTCTATATTTATAAGGAGGGTGACCCAAAATCTCAACCGGTGAGCTATCCGAGATGACGCCGAAACAAGGCTGCTTCAAATTTAGTAATCATGTAGCGGTACCATTCCACGTGAGCATGCGTCTATGCATCGGTGAGGCAATGTGGGAAGCAACGCTAAACTGAGGTAGCTTCTCATGCGAGAGTGTTCGCGTAAAATCTCGTTAACACTTTCTGACTCGATTTACAATATGTGCTGAATCTCTTCATACATAATTCTTCTATTCTCTTCTATTAAATTTTTCTCTGCTAATAGGTACGTTTCTTTCAGTAATAATCGTCACAGGCCGGTCACTTATTTCTTCATCTCTCAAAGATAGTCGACCGTGTTGAAATTTATCATCACCTTTCTATAGAAACCGTGTTCCGCTGATGAACACAGTTGCTTTAGGTGACATTTGAAATTGTAAAAAATCAACATGCAGAAACAACAGATCCTGCGTAGATCCATTTTTGGAAGGAAACACGATACTTCAATTTAGCTCAAAAAATGTGGAGTTAAATTTAAAAATTGGAACAATCGTATTACTTTTTAATACTAGTATTAAATTATAACTGGCCAGTGTCTCGTATAAAACGCTCATAGAATTTTTGTTTTGATTCCATTGCCGACGGGCGCGTGATACATCAGTACGTAAAATTGCAATTAATAATTTCATAATTGCTGGCGAGGACCGAGCTAGTGTTGCTCGTTGCTCGCGTACCGTGAAATTTATTCGAGCACTTATCCCCTGTTTAAGCACGTATATACCTACTTCGTTCGTAAAATCATATACCGAATTCTCTGTCATAGGGACAAATAATCTATCATTTTGTCAAGGAAAATGCCTTGCAGCCTGGAATTATTTCATTTTGTTACTTCAATTAATATATAATAAGCTTAAAAGCAGTTAAATATTATTTTCGAAAGTAAAACTATTGAGTCAACTTTATTGAAATTCGGGAATATTGTCTACGTGATTAAAATTGGTGATCATCTATGCGCGTAACTAGAAGCGGAATTATCAAACATGTATCGGTCGACCGCAAAAAGTGTCTCATTATCCCTTGTCAGAGACAGTTAATATATGCTCCGATTGTATATATAACGAGTACGTGTTTGATGTGCCAAGGAATAGCAATTGTCATTTTTAAAATCATCTAAAGGCAAAGGGTTTTTTCTATTTAAAGCGAATACAGCCTAGTCTGACGTAAAATAATTTTATAAATATTTTTACAATATGTTATTGCAGCACATTAAAAAGTTTTTAAAGTAATAAATACAAGCGAAACTTAACAGACAGTCGATGTTGATGGTGTATCAAGTGGCACCTTGAAACAACAGATGAAACAATTCGGGGATCATTTTACCATCGTAAGAGAATTCACTACCCGTATAGGGCATCCTGCAACTCGTGAATGATGCCTCTGCCCAGTGGGACATAAAATTACTTTTAATTTATTTCTTATTTGACGAAGAACATTACTCTTTTTTAGCACCATTAACAGATAAGCGCTATTTAAAAAAAACGTACAACTTAAATCTTCTGCGCGCAACTTATCTCTACACATAAATAATTTTGTGGTTATGATAATTTAAAAACTACGTAATGAATAATTTCATATATGAGTAAATATATATTCAATAATAAAAATACCAGCGGTAATAAGAATTAGAATTTATTTATTTCAAATTATTATTAATTATGAAGATACATCCTAAAGAAAAGAAAAACAACCCAACTTTTTACATCGCGATTGTCGGATAAAACTGTGAGATTATATCGACTGAACTTCTAAATGACATTATATATATAGATAGTGGTTGCTAATCATGAGGTTCCGGGTTGGAATCAGTTATTGGGAATTTCTCGGTAGCAGCCCGGAGTCCGGAAGTCGAAAAGTATGAAAAGCCGTTGGTCCTGTGCCTCCTCTGTCTCTGGTCGTGTCGAATCACCGTCCCATCGGACTATAAAAGTGAGGGAATAGCGTATATAGCGTATTCGTGCTTTGGACTGTAATGGACTGTAAGCCCGACACGACCGGAGAGAGATTAGGCGCACAACCATCGGCTTTCCGTATTTTCCGCGGCACGGAAGTGAAACTCTTTTTTGACTCCGAGCTGCTACTGAGAATTTTTGACAGAAAAAGCCAATAACTGATTTTGGTCCGGAATTCGAACCCCGGACCTCACACTCACCCCGGACTCAGCAATCGCGTTTACGACCACTACGTCAACGAAGCAGTCGATAGCATAGTATACCCTACAGTATACCCCAATTAAAATTTAAAACAAATTTTAAATGAATATAGTTTTACGAATATTATATCGTTTAATTTTAGCTTTTTAAGTCCCGACGTTTCGGTCACGGATTGAGATGTTTGACGTCCCGATGTCAATTCGTAAAATTAGTTTCATTTATGTGTAGTATTCACGTAAATATAAGAAATCATTTAATATTCATCGTGCAGAAACCATCCTCTAAGGGTTTTTTATAGTATATATATATGCCCGCAAGATATACATAAAAAGTAAAAACTGTCCCTGGACCAAACCATAAAGATGACCAGGTATACCTGTATGAAACAGATAAGGAAAAACGGTAGGGTCGCGGCGGTTTGCAAGGATTTATTGTCATATATATCTGAACATAAGTACGTCAATAAATGCTTATTGCTCCATTACTTACCAAACGGCGTTTTTATAACGAGTGTGTTTATCAATCGTATATTATTTAGTGTTAGATATAAAAGTCCGGAAAATCTGTTTTTTATTGTAGTTCATTTTACCGCAAGGAGTGACAAAGCAAATCTATGTTGCAGAAATGAACAGCAGAGTTGGGAAGAGACGTCCTAGATGAAAGTTTATCGACCAAATTTGCGGTATTTTGAAGGTGGGCCAGTAAAAAGTACCTTAACCGATGAGTATATATGCGTGG